>OY821764.1:2972033-3255694 GCA_963682095.1 Potentilla sterilis
GCTTCCCCAAGAGTCAAGTTTCGTTTGATCAAGCTTCTCTTGAAGAGGTAAATATTTTTATAAACGTTCCCGCTTATGAAATTTCAATAGTTGGGTTTTGTTTTCTCCCGGGACCTTTCCGTGTCCCTGCTTCTTCATCCCGATTCTATCGCTTCTCGGGACGGCAGACGGGGATTTAGTCACCCCGGTGCCAACGTTTATTGGGGTAACTGTGATGTTACCGGCCACCGTTATGCTTGTGACTGTGATGTCACTGTGAACCATAACGTATTATTCTTTTTTTGGAAAGAAAACAAAGGGAAGATATCGATTGTGACTTGAAGTCACGTTAAGCATCGATTTATGTGACCATGATATATCTTGGCACTGTTCTAAAAGAACAATCAAACTTGATTAGTATTCAAACATACTAACGTCTCCCTGCTTGTGTTCTGTAGATGGCTGACACTCAGCGTCCAGAATTTGACATCTTGGATGTCCAAGGCAAGGAATACAAGAGGTGGGTCTCAGATGTTGAGAACACTTTCATTGGTAAAAGATTTACTGCCACCATCAACCCTCCTGAGGATGAAAGCTTACACGCTTCTCCTGAACAGAAAGCACAAGCCCTGATGTTTCTCAGGCGCCATATCCATCCGACGCTCAAGAAGCAATACCTGAGGAAAACTGATCCCAAAGAGCTATGGGATATCCTCAAGGACCGCTTCGACAATGTGCATGACGCACAACTCCCAGACCTCATGTCTGATTGGGAGCAAATCCGCTTACTGGATTTTGATTCCATCCAGGAATATCATCAGACTATGCTAAACTTGCAATCTGATTTGAGCTTTTGTGGGGTCGAAAAGACCGATGATGATATGATGGAGAAGACTTTCACAACGTTCCCAGAATCTGCGTCCATGTTGTCGCATCAGTACCGCGATCTCCGCGAGAAAGGCACTATCAAAACCTTCAGCGATTTGATGAATGTCCTTCAGAGAAAGGAGAGGTACCATGAGTTGATTCTTACCACCAATAAGAGGCCTCGAGGACCGAAATTCATTGCGGAATCTCATCAAGCCCGTGGTAAAGCTTTTAAGCAGAAGCATCAACCTCATGAACGTCAAGCACCGCCACCACGTACGCCAAGTGCAATACGTGGCGGACGAGGAGGGAGAAGAGGCGTCGGCCGTGGTCGACAGCTTTCTTAGACAAGGGATGATGGCAGAGCCGCCGCTCCCAGAGGGAGGAACAGTTTTGGTTCCGGTCCCAGGCGTGGTGGCCATACGCCGAACAATGCTTCGGCTCCTTGCTTCAAATGTGGTTCTAAGAATCATCTCCAACGCGATTGCATAGCAAGCAGAGATATTCAAGCCGCTTACAAGAAACACAAACAATACATAGAACAAGAAGCACACTATGTAGGAGACTTTGAGGAAGAAATATACGATGAGGAAGATACGAACTTCGCCATCGATGACTTCCAACCTACCAAGAAACGTAGGACTCAGGAGTATGATACTCCAGATTATGAATAAGTATTTGACTTAGGTCATGAGATACGTGTTCAAGTTTGATTTTGATTGTTATTTTGACAGAATAGTCAATAAATCACGACTTTGTTCGATAAGTCGTTCTATTTAGAACAACCATGATGTATTTTTGAGTTGTCATCAATAAAATCTATCTTATTCTACGAATGATTTGAGATTTTTACATCCCTGAAAGCAAAATTGGTTCAATGCGTCCAATTCTCAATGGCATAATCATTTTGAGTTCACCAAAATTCTGGTGATGTTAACTCATATCCGAAAAATCACAAAGACAAAAGGAGAGATCCGCGACACGCCATCCACGATCCGCGATACGCCATCCGCGATCCGCGATACGCCATCCGCGAGCCGCGATGCACGATCCGCGATCCGAGATCCGCGATCCGCTATCCGCCAACTTGGTCGCGATCCGCCAGGACTCGCTCGCCATGGCTATTCGCCAACTAATCCGCGATCTGAGATCCGCGATCCGCCAACTTGGCTGCGATCCGCCATGCCTCGCTCGCCAAAGCCCATAAGCGCTTGGCCGCGACTCGCTAGGCCTCACTCGCCATGGCCATTCGCCAGCTTGGCTCAGCACCGAATCCGGTTTTTGAAACCAACAATCGATAGCCTATCGAACAAATGCAACTTTTGCATCAATGGCTCGGCAACGAAGTGTCTTCGGACTCGCCATGCTTCGGATTTAGCTCAACCGTCGCATCGCATTGCCTCAATGCCTGACCGACTCTCACCACTCGCCTTGCTTCGGCTCGGCCTCTGGGTAGCTTTGGCCTTACCACAGCTTCGGCTTTGGCTTGGCCCCGGCCTTTGCCTTGGCCTCGGTCTTGGCTCGGCCACGCCACCTACGACGGTGTCCGGTCTCAATCTCTGACCTAGGCTATGATTATCAATGGTGATACTCGGTGATTAAAATGCGGCTTATCTCTTTCTCTCAAGTTTTGTCGTTGCCATGGCTATGTTATTGGCCTTAATGCACTTCATTTTGTGATGATATATTGTTTCAGTACACTTACTTTAAAGTGTTCGCCAAAGTCTAAAGTAGACTATTGATTCAATTTACATTGTTTTTGTAGATGTATCAAGGCGAGATTGAGTGTTTGTTGGATTGTGCAACAACTCACACGATTCTGAGAAATCGGCAATTGTTTTCGGATTTTACGCCAAGAGAATCGTCGTTATCTACGATGACAGGAACTGGACCCGTAATTAAGGGTCGTGGCACTGCTCAATTCTTACTGCCAAATGGCACTGAGATTCGGGTAGAGGACGCCCTATATGCGCCTAAGGCGCCAAGAACCTTGCTAGCTTTCAAGGATGTGCGTGACAATGACTATCACCTCAGCACTTATGTTGAAGATGGAACTGAATATCTGTTGATCACCTCCACTCAATCTATGCGCACTCGCATTGTGGAGAAGTGTAAGCGAGTTCGCAATGGCATGTATTTCACAACCATTCGAGCCAACGAATCTCATGTTGTTATATTATGTGATTCTGATGCTTATAAGCTTTGGCATGATAGACTCGGTCATCCGGGTCGTGATCTGATGATCCGTATTTTGAAATGCTCCCACGGTCATCCATTTTTCCGATCACAAAAGCACAGAGGGCGCCTCGGCCTCGGTTCGGCCGTGCCGTCGATAGCCGCCTCTCGGTTCCAAGGAGAAGTTCGGCCCCCTCCTGCTTCTCATGCTTCTGTAGCGATGTCTAATGCTCATCGTTCGTTTTGCAAAGCTTGTTCACTAGCAAAACTTCAAGCAAGACCATCTTTTGCTATTGATAATAAACAGAATATTCCGTTTCTACAACGAATACAAGGTGATATTTGTGGACCTATAACACCAGAATGCGGACCATTTAGATATTTCATGGTTCTGGTTGATGCATCAACGCGTTGGTCACACGTAGCGTTGTTGTCCACGAGGAATGCTGCATTCGCTAAACTCCTAGCTCAGATTATTAAGCTTCGGGCTCACCACCCGGACAATCCGATTAAGTCCATCAGACTGGATAATGCTGGAGAGTTTACCTCAAAGTGTTTTGATGACTATTGCATGTCAGTTGGGATTGAAGTTGAACATCCCGTACCCCACGTTCATTCTCAGAACGGTCTTGCAGAAGCCGCTATCAAGAGACTACAGCTTGTAGCTAGATCTCTTGTCATGGCCACAAACTTGCCAGTTTCGGCATGGGGATATGCAATATTACATGCAGCTATGCTTATTCGTCTACGACCCACAGATAGCCAACCATTTAGTGCGTACCAGTTGGTAACTGGTTACGAGCCTGATATTTCGCATCTGCGTACTTTTGGTTGTGCCGTATATGTGCCTATCACGCCTCCACTGCGTACCAAGATGGGTCCACAACGACGATCAGCTATTTATGTTGGATATGAAGCACCAACTATTGTCCGCTATATAGAGCCTATGACAGGTGATCTGTTTACTGCAAGATTTGCAGATTGTCACTTTGATGAGACATCCTTCCCGCCGTTAGGGGGAGATGGGGCCGCATCCGTCCCAAATGAACGTCAGGAATTGACGTGGTTCTCTCCCACTATGTCTCATTATGATCCCCGTACGTCTCAGTGTGAGACTGAAATACAACGCATATTAGAACTACAAAAGGTGGCGGATATGATGCCCGACTCCTTTACTGATATTGCGAAAGTGACAAGATCAACCATACCTGCTGCGAATGTACCTGCAAGGCTTAACATTCCTCGCCATGCGCGAGCACGCGCCGCCGGTCTCGGACCCGCAACCCTAGGTGCCATCGGCAGCCTAGGCTCGGCACCTCCAAGTGGAGAGCCGGCGTCGACTTCGGATCCTCCTAGAAAGAGGGGGAGACCAATCGGTTCCAAAGACAATGTACCTAGAAAGAGGGCATGTGTCCAGGCACAAAGCGATCCGTTCATCATTGATACTGTGAAGCCGTCACACGAGATTGTCTCCGACTATACCTATGTCCAAGAATCAACTCTGAATCATCTGGGGGACGCCTCAGACTCACTGTTGATGTTGGAGAACAAGGAAATCTCACTAAACTACTTATGCATGCACAATCTGATGGAAAGAAATTCCATGTATATCGATGATGCATTCGCCTACGCCGTTGCTCAAGAAGTCATTGACGACGATGATATGGAACCCCGCACTGTTGATGAATGTCAACGTAGGGCGGATTGGCCGAAGTGGGAAGAAGCAATCCAGGCTGAACTAGACTCTCTAAAGAAAAGGCAAGTATTCGGACCGGTTGTGCCTACACCGCCGAACGTGAAGCCTGTTGGACATAAATGGGTCTTTGTCAGAAAGCGCAATGAGAATGGCGAAGTCCAGCGATATAAAGCTCGACTCGTAGCGCAAGGTTTTTCTCAACGCCCTGGAATTGATTATGAGGAGACGTATTCTCCTGTCATGGATACTATTACCTTCCGATACTTAATAAGTTTGGTAGTCTCAGAGAGACTCAATATGCAGCTTATGGATGTTGTAACTGCGTATCTTTATGGGGACCTAGATACGGAGATGTACATGAAAGTGCCAGAAGGACTTTCGTTACCCAAGTCAAGTGAGCAAAAACCACGAAGTTCATTTGCTATCAGGTTGAGACGATCTCTATATGGACTCCGACAATCTGGTAGGATGTGGTACACACGGTTAAGTGATTACTTGATTGGGAAAGGATACAAGAATGATGAGTTGTGCCCTTGTGTGTTCATAAAAAGAACAAGTTCAGGATTTGCCATTATAGCCGTCTATGTCGATGATATGAACATCATTGGAACTCTGAATGAGATCAATGAGACCGCTAGCTATTTGAAATCCGAATTCGAGATGAAAGATCTGGGAAGGACTCGGTTTTGCCTAGGCTTAGAACTAGAGCACCGAAGTGGTGGAATTTTTATACACCAGTCTGCATATGTCCGAAAGATGCTCAGGCGATTTAACATGGACAAAGTTATGCATCCTACAGGCACTCCCATGGTCGTTAGAAGTCTGGATATCAACAAAGATCTCTTTCGTCCGAAAGAAGATGACGAAGAGGTCTTGGGAGCTGAATATCCATATCTTAGTGCGATTGGAGCTTTGTTATACTTAGCTCAGTGTACTAGACCAGACATCGCTTTCTCTGTGAACTTGTTAGCTAGATTTAGCTCTGCGCCAACACAACGTCATTGGGTTGGAATCAAGAACATCTTCCGATACCTTAAAGGAACCCTTGACATGGGCTTGTACTATCGATACACTCATCAGGATTCGACACCTAGTCGATCTCTTGCATCTAACAGCACAAACCATGGCTCGGATTGCCATCCGCCAGCCATATCCGCCAAGACTGGCTTTGGTTCATCCATCCGCCATCTTGCAGACATATCCGCCAACTTATCCGGACCCGCGGATGCTAAGTCGTGGTCCCGATACGATTTTGGCGATACCCCCTCCTACTCAGATACACCAAATGATGTAATGGTAGGATTTGCTGATGCTGGATATTTGTCAGATCTACACAAAGGACGTTCCCAAACAGGTTATGTTTTTACCATTGGGAATACGGCGATATCTTGGAGATCAACCAAGCAAACCCTTGTTGCTACCTCCTCGAACCATGCTGAGATTATTGCACTACATGAAGCAGTCAAGGAATGTATTTGGCTTCGCTCAGTTATATCTCACATTCGAGAGTCTAGTGGACTTGAGTCTACTACGATGGGACCAACTTGCATATTTGAAGATAATGCTGCATGCATCGAGCAGATGAAGTTGGGATACATTAAGGGTGACAATACTAAACACATTTCGCCTAAGTTCTTCTACAATCAGCAGCAGCAAGAGACTTTAAATATACAGGTGAAGCAAGTCAGCTCAGAAGAAAATGCAGCGGATCTGTTCACCAAGTCTCTACCCAAATCTACATTTATGAAGCATGTAAAGCGCATTGGAATGTGTCGCTTATCCGAACTCAAAGACTGACTGACTATCAGGGGGAGTTCTCATCTAGACTTCAGGGGGAGCCTAGTTATGCATGTCTCACATACTTGTAGTTGGTGCGTTGTACTCTTTTTCCTTAGACCATGCTTTTATTTTTGCCCAAGAGGTTTTTGTTTACTGGCAAAGGTTTTAACGAGGCAACAGCTCATGCACCATTGAGGACGCGACACAAGGGGGAGTGTTCAAGGAAGGTTAACTCAGTAACTTCCGTGGTGTGTCTTGTCCTAATAAGACTAGAAGTCTAGATACTCTATTAGATAGGGAATCCCTGTTCGCCAGGGATACTTGATGTAATGCCTATATAAAGGCCTCCTTATCAATGAATAAAGACAGAGAGATTAATCAATCTATTTCTCCTACAACAATATTATGTTTATAAGAAAAAGTATATTTAAGAGTTATAATAAAATAATATGTGTGTATGTGTTTAAATTATGTGGTTTTTATAATTTAGGGCATTTGAAGACTAAAATTAGAAAAAAGGCTTGAACTTTAGGCTGATTATAAAAAAGGACACTCTTTAACAAATAACCAAAAAATATCACTTAATTACGAAATATGCCACTGTAACAGTTTAGGTATTGATTCGTTACGGGAAACGGATCCTGTTGGGTAGTTAGATATGTGACTCTATTACTGTTCACTCACACTACTGTTCACTCACTCGACTCAAATTTCTCAAATTCTCTCATTCTCCATTTCTCAACTTCTCTCATTCTCTGCCTAAAACTCTCTCCGAATCAACATCGTCTCCTTCTCTCCGAATCAATTTTCACCGTCACCGCTGCTTCTCCACCGAGCTGCTTCTCAACCGAGCTGCCTCTCCATTGAGCTGCTTCTTCACCGTCGAGTCGCTTCTCCACCGTTGTGTCGCTTCTCCACCGTTGCTTCTCCAACTCGCCGTACGGGAGATCCGATCTAGTTACAGGTAACAAACATAGAAAACCTTTCACATACTTTTTTGTCCGGTTTTAAAACAAAATCGATGAGATATGAATTTTTGAAGTTTGAAATCAAAATTGAGCAAATAGAGAATCGATTTGGTGATATTGTACCCGATATTTAAACATGTCCTTGAAATCTGAGATGAGAAATATGAAGGAGATCAGAAATCTGAGATGTTTACACTGAGTTGATTAGATGATACCTTGGATGATGATTTTAGGTTTAATACATATATACAGTGTTAATAGATGTTATAGAACATTTTGTTCAAGAATAAAATGATTGGAACTATCAAAGTAACTATTATGTAACTGCTCTTATTTTGAAATTTGCTTGAGCGCTAAAAATTCTGAGTGTTTGTGTGTGTGTGTGTGTGTGTGTGAAACAGTGTTATCTGATGGAACTATAACTATAACTATTCTAGTAACTATGAAACTGTTTGATAACTTTTTCCCCTCACATATGCAGAAAATGACACCAAAAGTGGGAAACAGTCAAGAAAAAGAGGTCAATAGAGGCGAAGATGATGTACAACACAAGATACGTTCAAAGAAAATGAATGATGACCATTAAGAAAAAGAGACTGAAAAACTAAAACAACACAAAGTAACTATCTATCTTTGTAACTGAAATTTTATTTTTTCTGTAACTGTTAGCGTAACTATTAAGCAGTTGGTAATGCAAATGTTAGTGTATAAATCATCTAACTATGAATTGATGGGAGCACAGAAGAAGAAAACATAAAAGGTAGAAGATAAAGTAGTGGCAGCTAGAAAAATAAAAAGAAAACAAGCTGATGAAAAACGAAGATGATAAAGATGCTACTCATGTAAGAAAAGGAAAGCAAGCACGACAAATAGTAAGTAACTGTAATAGTAACTGTTTTTCTTTTCAGTAAATATCTTAGAAACTATGTTATAATTGAAAAAAATGTCATAGTAACTGCTTATCCAATGTGCAGATAAGGGAAGAAACAAGAGCTACAGCTAAGAAAAGAAAACAGCAACAAGAGGATGATCGTGATGATGATAATGAGACTGAAGATGATACATCTGGTAGTGGTAGAGAATCTGATTATGAAATTGATGAAGATGAAGATGAAGATGATTTTAAAGATGCAAAGAAGCTTGCTGTGATAAAAAAAACAAGGAGGAGAAGAACATCAACTACAAAGTCCTGTAAGTAACTATCAAAGTAACTAGTAACTATCATAGTAACTATCACTGTAACTACTAACTATCATAGTAACTATCAAAATAACTAGTAACTATCATAGTAACTATCACAGTAATTAGTAACTATCATAGCATCTGTCACATAAACTAGAAACTAGTAACTAACTATGATAGTTATCTCACCTAACTATTAACTATCTTAGTAACTGTCAAAATAACTAGTAACCTATGAAGCACGGACACGGACACGAGTGTCCAATACGGACACGATACGATACGCGGACACGTTAAAATTAAATTTTGATCGGACACGGACATGCGGTGGACACGTTAATTAAATAATATATAACTAAAAAAAATAAACATAAGCAAAATAATTTCTCCATATCTAAATCCAAACAAAAGTTCAAACAAAATACATATCAAAATATTAATCCAAATCCAAATCTTAATACAAGCAAAGGTTCAAACAAAGTACATATTACATAACCAAATTCAAACACAAATTATAACAAGTAATAATGATGCTTAAACTCCAACACCCTCCTCCTCCATGTTCTCCACTTCAATATCATCACCATCATCAAACAATTCTCCCTCCAATTGAGGTTCATCAAGTGAAAGATTGGCAATCTCAAGTCTTCCAATATTAGAGTCTTCCAATGAATCAAATTCATCACCTCCAACATCCCACATAAGAGTTGCACCTTTTGTGTAACTTGAGCTCCTCCTAGATAAGAGGCGAAGATTGGTATGCACAAATACCAAATCTTCGGCTCTTTGGGGGATGAAAGAAGACTTGTAATAGCCACAGAATCCGGGTTAAAGCTACAGAAAACTCATGAATTCAAGAAGTTAGCAGATCAACAATATAAGAGGAGGCCAATTCAGAAACCAATTTCCAGCTATGCTATTAAAATGTGATATCGACAATAACTAACAAAGCACAATCCTGATGTTAGCTATACAAGAGATCTCACTGTCACTTCAAACTTCTCAATGTACATGATCAAGGGTCTACTTCTCATTGTCACTTCTGACTTCTAACAAAGCACAATACTAATCAAGGCCAACTCACAATCATGATGGTTGCAGGCATCGATACAAATCAACCATCGACACAATTTCACACACAACACACATAACCCAACTTTTCTCTTCCATTACCACAATCCAAACAAGAACCCATCATAACCAAGAAGACAAGAACCCATCGTAACCAAGAAGACAAGAACCCATCGTAACAAAGATTGGGGAATTGGGTGCATACCTGTGAACAATCGGACTCGAATTGGTGAATTCGTCTCGGGTGTGCTGCGATTTCGTCTCGGGTGTGCTGCGCCTTCGTCTCAGGTGAGCTGAATTCGTCTGCGCTGGAGACGAGAGGAAGAAGGAGACGAGCAGAAGAAGGAGACGAGAGGAAGAAAAGCAGCTCGGGAAGAATGAAATTCAGAGACCAAAAAAATGACCTAACCTTTCTGAAATGTCAAAAGACATAATTACCCCCGCGTGTCCAACCTATCTCGCTTGTCCATTTTGGACACGCGCGTGTCCAAACCGTGTCCAAAATTCAATATGCGTGTCCTTGTGTATTTGACCGTGTCCGTGCGTGTCCGTATCCGATAAGTGTCGGACACGCGACACGCCAGTGTTTTAGCGTGTCCATGCTTCATAGCTAGTAACTATCATAGTAACTATCAAAATTAGCTAGTAACTATCATAGCAACTATCAAAGTAACTAGTAACTATCATTATAACTATCAAAAGGTAACTAGTAACTATCATTGTAAAATATAACAAAAGTAACTAGTAAATATAATAATAACTATTATTCAACTGTCAAAGTAATTGTGTTTTAAAATGAGCAGAAACAGAAAAAACAGGTGCAGACCGTACAATTCAGAAGCACCATACCGAATTTTAAAGAATACGGATGTCAAATACCTCAAGCAGTAAGAGCTGATTGAGAGCACTCTGTTTGCAAAGCTGTTTCAAGCACTCCACCAGAAGCTTGTTTACGATTCAAAATCAAACAACCAGGTGGGGATGGTTTTGGAAGCTTACGATCACGTAAGAGATGAGTTTCAGTTTGCTGGGAAGAGGTTCCGAATCAAATCATCAGATGTTTCAAAAATCCTGGGGCTAAACCGTACAGGAACCTACATTGAGAGAAAAGCGACCCCAATTTCTGATTTTGTGATGAGATTTTTCGGACAAGCGAAGGAAGTAAATAAAAAGACAGTGAATAAAGCCATCGCAGCAGAATTGAACAAGAATCCTCAATGTGATGAGGAAAGACGGAGCAGAGATGAGAATGTAGCAAGGCTGATAATCATTGACATTCTAATCAAGCTTCTCTTCCCAAATGCAAAAGGAACCGTCCATATAGACATGATAAGAGTTGTGGAGGATTTAGGTGAGACTTCTAACTATGCCTGGGCAAAAGAAGTCAAAATCTTCCTGAAAAGATGTCTCAGTAAATACAAGAAATCGTACAGTGCATCGAAGAATACAGGAGGAAGTATTCATGTCATTCTGGTAAGTATGCGAGTTTTGTCTTCCTTTATTCTTTTTTTTTGTAATGTTTCATTTTGCTGATTATAAACTAACATTCATTTTGTAAACACAGTATTGGCTGTGCATGAAAACAAAAATGGTGCAGCTAATTCCAGGGAGGGAGGATGAACATCATCTGATCAGAACATTGGACCTCGAGCAGTTGAAGAAAAAAATGTGGAAGTATCAGTTCAAAAACTTGTCCGTAGGTATCATCTTAATAACTACCTTTGTAACTATCATATTAGTAACTATCTGACTAACTATGTTAGTAAATATCTAAGTAACTATCATCTGAGTAACTATAATCTTAGTAACTATATTAGTAACTATCATCTGTGTAACTATCATCTGAGTAGTAACTATCTGAGTAACTATTATCTGAGTAACTATCATCTGTGTAACTATCTTAGTAACTATCATTTGAGTAACTATCATCTGAGTAGTAATTATCTTAGTAACTATAATCTGAGTAACTATCATCTGAGTAACAATCATCTTAGTAACTATAATCTGAGAAACTATCATCTGAGTAACTATCTTAGTAACTATCATTTTAGTAACTGTGTTAGGAATTGTAGGTATATGTTAATTGTGTCAGTAATTGTTCTTTTATTTTTTTCAGAATCATTTTGCAAACTGCAACGAAGACCTGGAGGGGAACAACAGTGATGATGATGATGAAGCTCAACAGAAAAAAGATGAACCTCAACAGAATGAGCAGACTGAAAGGGACCAAAAGCAACCTCCAATGCTGAGCGAGGAATTTTCAAAACAGCTCAGATTAAAGCAGAAGAATATAGCAGATCTAGAGAGACAGTTAAGGGAAAGAGAGAGCAGATTAGCGCAGCTATCAGAACAATTAGAAGCTGCAGAACTCGAAATTGTGGTGCTGAAGCAGCCTGCAACAGTACAAAATATGGAAAATGAGAAATTAAAGGCTGACTTGGACAGCCAGAAGAAAATTGTGGCCGCGCTAACTCAATTCTCCGACACAATGGAGATGACACCACAAGAAACTCAATCAGATGGCCTGGAAAACTTAGCAAATGAAGCCGAACAAGAAGGTCAGAAAGCTCAAGTGGAGGAAACCAGTCAAGAAAATGAAGAAGAAAAAGAGCTTGAAGCAGATCCGCTGGACGCTTTAAGAATAGTGGAGGAAGAAATAGAAAGAAATCGTCAGCTAGCTGAACAAAGAGCACAAGAAGAAGAGGTTGAAAAGAAAAGAAGAGAGGAAGAAAAAAGAAAAGGTAATTAGAATTTGTTTCAATTTCCAAATAGTAATTCTTTTGGTAACTACATTAGTAACTACTAATTGTCAGTGGGTTTTTTCAGTAACTGTAGAGCTCACTATTTGAGTAACTATATTTATAACAATTTTAGTAACTATCTTAGTAGCTATCATCTGACAACCTATTATTAACTATCATCTTATTAACTATCTTAGTAACTATGAACTAAGTAACTATCTTACTAACTATCGGTGTAACTACCTTACTAACTATCATTTCAGTAACTATCTATTTAGGTATTTTAGTAATAATCTGACTAACTATCATGTGATTAACTATCTGTGTGACTATATTAGTAACTATCTGAGTAACTATCAACTGAACTGAGTAACTATCATCTGATTTTTTTATCATCTGAGTATCTGTATTAGTAACTATAACAGTAACTATAACAGTAACAGTTATCTCATAGAATTTTCCTATCGCGCAGCTGACAAGGAAGAAACTTTAACATATCGTCAAAAAATCCCAGACGAGGCAAGATGGTCACCAAAGACACCAGTGACAAAATTGCCTTCTTTCAACATCTTGCCGGGGATCATATCTCTATGGGGAGCTTATAGCACTCTCACTTAATCACCGCAGTAGCAACCAGTACAAATCTCAGCAGCAAATATGAGCACACCACTAGCAACACCAGCACTACAGCACATATCATCGACTCTCAGAGACATGATAGCGGAACCTCACAAGTTCCAAATCATTGAATCACCGGTTCCCATGCCTATTTTCAATCAAGCTGAAGCAAAAAAAAAGAAAAAAGTGCATTTCAAGTCGAACAAAAATGTGACGGAATTTCCAATTGATGAAATGCACTCTGGAAGTATAGCAGCATCCCTGTGGATGTATTCATATGTTGTCCGAATAAAAAACAAGAAGAGGATTTTGAAAAAGGACAACATATACTGGTGGAACGATGTCAAAGCTGAACGCGAAATCAGAAGAAAAAGGCATGAAGAGAACAGAAAAAAGCTCGAAGAAGAAATGCGCAAAAAGAACGAGGAAAGTGTGAGAAAGGTAGGGCAAACATAACAGATTGAATCTATATCTGTTACTACGTTATTTGAGGACATAGCTGCGCTGACAGAGGAAGGTGAACCAATATATATACATAATTGGTGATTCAGAAGAACCTTCTCAACCCAGCCAAAGAGAGGTGCTGGGCTGGGCTGAACACAGAGTGTACAGAGATTACATGGACAACAACACAAAGCTCAGGCTGCAAGAATACTGGAACAAGGCACCGAGCGGGTAACCATAAAATTGATTTATCTGAATATCTATCATGCTGTCTGTCTTGATATCTGTCTTAGTAACTGTGTTTCCTACTATCTGTCCCGGTATCTGTCTGGATAACTATCTTAGTAACTATCAACTAAGTATCTTAGTAACTATTTTGGTAACTATCAATTAAGTACCTATATTACTGACAAACTATAGCAATAACTAAACTTAGTAACTATCTTAGTAACTATCAACTAAGTATCTAATTTTCTGACAAACTTTCTAACTATCTGTGTAACTACCTTAGTAACTACCATATGAGTATCATCTGAGTAACTATCATCTTCATAACTATCATCTGAGTAACTATCATCTTAGTAACTATCATTTGAGTGTAACTATCATCTGATTTACTATTATGTGTGCAGAGTGTTTTTCTGGGAGGGAAAAGAAGTCGGAACGGAAATTTCAAAATATGAGATAGAACAAGTCGTGTTTGGAATTGAAGTGGCAAACAATATGATAGATGCATTTGTGACTCTCTTACATGGAGAAATGATTAACAAAGACGATGCAGATGCACCTAAAATTGAAATTATGCAGACTCACTCTTGGGTAAAGATACTAATTAAAAAGAAAAAATTATATTTTTGTAGAAAACCTTAGAGATTTTCTAACTATAATCTTACTAACTATCAATTTTCTAACTATCTTACTATCTAAATACTAATCTACGTACATTTCAATATAACTTTCACATTTTCAGTAACTATCTTAGTAACTATCTAATTCAGTAGCCAAAAGTAACTATCAAATTTTCAGTACGTATCATAGTAGCTCTCTTAGTAACTAGCCCAGTAACTATGAAAACAATTGTTTTTGTTTCTTCAAAAAGATTTTGACAGTAACTAGCGTAGTAACTATCTTAGTAACTATCACATTTTCAGTAACTATCTTAGTAGCTATAAAATCAACTGTTCTTGTTTCTTCAAAACTCATAATTATAAAAAAAAAAAAAAAAACAATTTCAGTAACTAACTTAGTAATTATCAAAACAATTGTTCATGACAGTTGGTTTTTGCATCTTTAAACTTGATAATTGATGGTTTATTGTCCAAAATAGATGATTGTTTCTTTTCCCTGCTCCGAATCAAATACATGACGGTTGGTTATATGTGCTTCTCTTTAAATAACCTATCTTTCTCGCATGAAGTCTAACACTAACTGCTCATATTCTCTGTAATTTTCTCTTCTCTCTGTGTCTACAGGCTTATTTATGAGAACGTTAAAGTCCACGAGAATGACTACTAGTGAATCATCTGCTAGCAAGCGCCCTCGTCTCTCTTCCCCTTCTTCCTCTTCTTCATCTTCTTCCTCTTCTTCCTCCTCTTCATCATCTGATTCATCCGATTGTCCTCCTCGTCCCCCGTCTCACTCTTATAAGGATCTACCCATATTTTCTCAGGGCATTCCTCTACCTCTAGTTGAGCTTCGCATTCCTCCCCCTCCTAAAATGGAAGGATACACTGGATCTATCCCTCCAGCAAAGTTTGAGGGGGAGCCATGGCGTCCTCCAATTCCTGTTGAACAAGACACCATGGAATATTTTGGTGCGTATCTGGTGGGGTTGGAAAAAAACATGAGAGGATGGGCGAAAGATGTTCTGGACCGGTTGGACAATCTTACTAGGCAACAAGTTCTTCTTCAAGAACAAGTGATCTCTCTCCAAGCAATTATCATGAAAAATCAGAAGTAGATGTTTCTGTGTAACTGTAATCTGTTTATTTTTATGTTTCTCTTGAATCTTTTTTGTAATCTAATGTGAATTAATAAATGATGTTAAGCTGAATTGGGTGTGGTTCTGATCGCTTTCTTTCTCATTTTTCAATCCAAAACATGTTAAAGTTTCAATCCTTTTTCTTTTATTGTTCAAGAAGCAAGAGGCTGATTGAAACAGATTGTTCTTATACTAATAAAATGGTTTGTAATTGAATAGACTTTAGTGGAAATTCTGCTTCCAGAAAAATATTATCTTACTAACTATCTTACTAACTATTAAACTAACTATCATATTAGTAACTAAATAAACATGAACAATAATAAAAAAGTAACCTTTCAATAATAGTAAAACCACAAAACAATCAATGTACATTCCAATATAACTTTCAACGTAACTTTCAAAACAAAGTAGCATAGCCTGAATAACTATCTAAGGAACTATATAATTTCTCTACAACTTGTTCTGTTGTGACCAGCATATTTGTTACACCTGCTGCACCTGATGGTCCTTTTAACTTCATTTTTACTTCTATACCTCTATAATTTTGGCCTTCTAGGTGGTCTCTTTGTTAAAGGTGGTTGCACCAACAATGCAGGCTGAGCTAGATCCACCGGCTTTGAAATAGTAGGAACTGGGTTCATTGAGAAAGAATATGTTTCGCGATATTTATCCACCTATAAAAAGGAAAAAAAGAAGAAGGAAAAATAAGGATATAATGTCAATTTCATGTAACCATACAAGTAACTTCACTAGTATCTGTGAATGTAACTATTTAATCTGTAGTAACTATTTAAGTAACTACCTGGTAACTGTTTAAGTAATGTTGGATTTAGGATAAGTTGTGCACCTTGAAAATTGGGTTGACAAATGAGTACACATCAGAACCGTGTTTCTGAATCACGACAAGGGCATGCGAGCTGATGGAGCTATAATCCAAGCACATTGTACCTGTAAAACAACTTCATACACATATTACCCTTCTTGTGTCATCGTTAGTATATGAAAAGTAGGGATCGTTCAATCCGGGGAAATCAAGGGCTTTCAATCACATAAAGCATTACAAAATCATAATCGGAGTTTGGAAATTATATCTAAAACCTACTGAATTTTACTGAATTTAAATCCTAAATTACTATATACATTTGATCATCATCTCCACACACAAAACTTGGCACGAAAATCACTCAAAAACAATTACAATACAAAATCATGACACACGGCAGCAATATTTCATACAACACTTATATAAATTCAATTCCAATTCTAATTAGAGCCCTTTGCGGTTCATCTAATCGTTAAGACTTCACAAGTATTTAGAATTAACTTCGCGTATAATCTTAAACATGGTACTAATCGGTTTAAAGACACTTCGCATAGAAATTAAACACAAGAAGCACATAAGCACAGTAAGCCGAATCGGAGACAAGCAAACATGTAATGGCGTCACTCATCATATTTGAACATGCAAATTTTCAAGGTTATAACAGCCCTAATTAAACAACCTAGACCACAACAACTTCACGTATGATGCAATCTAAGCTATTCTGGTAAGTAAAATCGGCACCTAAGGAGAAGCCACAAAATCAGCCCTCAAGCACACAATTTGTGAGAGGACCCGTCCCGAAAATTCCCTCGGAAAATTCGAAACAGGTCCTAATTAATCCAAAAAACTAAATAAAATTTTCTTTGCTCCCAAACCGCCAACGCCCACCCACTGGGAACAAAGTTGGAC
Organism: Potentilla sterilis; assembly: GCA_963682095.1. NCBI lineage: Eukaryota > Viridiplantae > Streptophyta > Magnoliopsida > Rosales > Rosaceae > Potentilla > Potentilla sterilis. The sequence continues at coordinate 2,989,270 of OY821764.1, forward strand.
CGAATCGCCGCAGTTCCGGAATCGGGTCAAAACCGGGCATCGGTCAACGCCGGTCAAAGTCAACGTAGTCAACGGTCAACGGTCAACGTTGACCAGTCAACGGTCAGAGTCAAAGTTACTATTTACTTTACTTTTTACCTTTTTACTATTACGATTTACCTTTTTACCGTTTACTAATTACTAAATTACTGAATTACCGTTTTACTGTTTACCGATTTACCAAATTACCATTTACCAATTTACCTTTTTACCTTTCTAATTTATTAATTTACCCTCGCCGCCGGCAGCAGCAGCACCGCCGCCGCGGCTCCGCCGCCGGAGGCCCAAACACCTCCAACCCGGCCCAAATCTTTCCCCCAGCACCACCACAGCCTCGGGAATGCATCCCCGGCCTCTCCGCCGCCAAAAACTCACGCAGCCGCCGCGTACGGCGGCCCAAAATCCCCAAATTCGCAATTCGACAAAAATCAACCAATCGAATCTCAAATCACGCCTAATCTACTATAATCAACCTCCTAAACTCCAATTCAACCTCCACAATCATCAATTCCAACAAAAATCATCCAAAAACACAAATCCCAAATCGGGTTCCAAACCCTAGAAATTTCAAAATGAAATTTCTACTTACCTTTGCCGAACCGGGACGATTCCCTCCATGGAATTGACGTTCATGTCGAGGCGCCCCTTTCCCCCTTAAAAACGAGGCCGATCGGTGGCCGGAAGTGCAAGTTCCGGCCTCTCCGATTCCCCCTGATCGCGGCCCAAAACGCACGAACGGCGGCGCTACGCGCCACGCCGTCGCCGTGGAAAGAGAGAGGAGGAGGAGCCGAGCCGATCGGCGGCCGGACGGCGGAGGACTGAGGTCAACGCCTAAGGAGGGGGCTCGGGCTCGAGCCCGATGATAGGAGCATTTTATGCGACGTTCTTAATATGTTTTTACCTCCATTTATGCAATTGCTTAACCCTTATTGTTGTAATATAGAGTCATTTAGTTAAGTATAGAGTCTTTGGCAGAGTTGTTGATGAAAAGAGCTTAAAACGTGAAAAGCGTGCAATTCTTGAAGAATCCTAATAAAAGCAGGAATCCTTGTCGAATCAGGACTTGTTCTTAAGATATTGTGCTACAATTTTTCTTCTTTTATTAATATATTTTTCTCTATTATTTTCAGGAATTAAAGATGATATAAATGAAGAATTTTGGAAGCAAATTAAATGAAGAAATCGGAAAGGAAAAGAATTCAAATGCACCAAGGACAAGGAAAGATTTAAATGCTTCGACCAAGAAAGGAATGCATGAATTGTTGCCGAAATTTGTATGGCAAGTTTTTAAACAAAATAAGGGAAGCATTCAGCCATTTAAAGGAGTTCTAGAGCTACAAGGAAACAAGGCTGAATTAAGAAAGAAAAGGTGGAGCTTTGTATGGATTAATTCGGCAACAAAGCTTGGAAAGGAAACAAAATTAAGGACAAATGTGGACTGATTTTCTCTCTACATTCAAGGTAATTTTGCTGAATTAAATCAAGGATTAAATCAAAAGATATTGTGAAGATTAATTCAGCCAATATTCAAGGAAATTCGGCAGAAATTAGAGAGAAAGATATTTCGGTTTCATTGGAAACCCTAATGCACCTAGCAGCCCTTACCTCTATAAATAGCATGCCATATTTTCAGAAAAATGATCACATTCTACACAAAAATATTAGCCAAAGTTCTGCCAAAGTTCTCTCAAGTGAAGGAAGAAAATCTTCAAGCCGAAACACATCCATTCTCCCACCACAAAATCGCAAGAACCCTAACCTACCTTCATCCGTGCACTCCACCACTTCTTGCCGAATCTTCCAAGGTTTTTCAAGTAGTGATTCATCCCTATGGCTTGTATTATTTTCTGCCTTGTTACAATCTTTGTTGTAATAATACTTGGTTTAATTTTGGTTTTATATGAATGTTTTAATTTCGGTTTCTATTGAAGTTATGATGTTTATGTGAACAATTTTATGTATGATTTCCGAATTATTTGAATAGGGCTGTGGTATATTTCAGTTATATTTCTTTGGTTTGCTTGATTAATTTTCATGAATTCTATGCATAAAAGTCTTGTACGTGCGGGCTGCCCTTGTCATGGCAGTTCCAAGGGTCTTGATTTCACTTGCCAAAGTAATTTAGATTGCATCATACGCTGAGTTGTTGTGTCTAAGTCACTTAAGAGGGTTACCATAATTCTGAAAATTTGCATGTTTAAACAAGATGTGTGACGACTTGCTTGTTTATGTGTTTCCAATTTGGCTTTTGTGCTTATATGTTCTTCGTGTTTAACTTCTACGCTGAGTGTTTTTAAACCGATTAACATTATGTTTAGAGTGATACGCTGAGTTAACTCTAAATACTTGTGAAGTCTTAACGATTAGATGGACCGCTGAGGGCTCTAATTAAAATTGGAATTAAGTAAATCATGGGAATTGCCGATTGTATATTTGCTGCCTAATTGTTCTTTGGTTCGTGTCATGCATGATTTTGAGTTCTTTGTGCTATGCTTTGTGTGGAATTGTTGATCACTTGTATATTTAATTTAGGTTTTTATTTTTAGTAAGTATTTAATCCCAATACCGAATCCCCCCTTGTTCTTTTCTTATGTTTGCATTAACACTTTAATTCTCGATTACCCTTCAAGTTCCCCGGATTGATCGAACCTTATTTATCCATACTAACGATGACATTTTACAGGGTTTTAAATTAGTGTGAGTTTCGGCTCCCACCAATTTTTGGCGCCGTTGCCGGGGAATTTGAGAAATATTGTTTATTGAAGTGTTAATATTTGTATATTTGTATATTTGTTAAATTTCGGTTTGTATAAATTTTTCTTTACTTTGATTCGTAGTTGTAGACGGTTTGTAATAGTAATTAGGGTTTTGTTTTTCAGTTTTTAATAATTGCCGATTGTAATTATTTGAGGATGTATGTTGTAATAACTTAGATAATTTCTAGGAAGTTGATAGTTTTATGTACGCTTAAGTTTATTGTAGTTTCTAAAGTGTAACATGTAGGTGAAGCCTCTTTTGTTGATCTTAACCTAAACCCTTCATACTAGCGCTTGCGTTTTTATGAGGTTGAGGGCGGTTTTGATCAACACTTGTAGACCGCTAGGGACCCGAGTTTATTTTACAAAGTATGGGGCAAGTTATTTTCATAGATATGGTTCTCAGGTTTGTTTAACTGGATCTCAAGGCCCACAGACTGATGTTCATTCTCGGTGAGTGAGTCGATAGGGGACTTGTCCTCCGTGGTGTCCAACAATGAGTCCTGCCTGGTTCCTGTAGGGGGTTCGCCCTCCGTGAATCTTAACGACACCGTCTTTGAAAAGTAAAATACGCTCGACCTTAGACAACAGCTTGTGCCGAAGCATCACCTCACTTTAGACGCTAGAAGATAACTTGAACATACGTGAATCTATTTTCTTCAAAACCAAAAATTCGTCTTTAATATTTGAGGTATTTCGGAATAAGCATGATACTACCTTGGGCTGTATCAGTCCATTGCACTGTTATCTCCTCTGCTCCACGTACCTTAAATTTTAAAGTGGTGTGAATAACAGCAATTAGAGTAAGCTAAGTTCAACATCCTTTGACTCTAAATTTTTGCCTAATTACTTTCGTCTGCATATGTGCGATATTGTGTGGAAATTCCGTTTTTTTTTAAATCGTAAAGATGTATCTATCTTATGTAATGTTGTATTTTGAAATCGTTGCTAACTCTAACATACTTGTAGAGTTTAATTGTTAGTTGCAGATCATAAGGAAGATGTGAAGAATTACATTGTAAACAGTTGATTGGAGCTCTCATTGACTTGGGAAGGACGACAAGTGTTGCAAGAAACGAGTTCCACCACTCTAAACTTTTGTTCATAATTTGCAATTAAATTCTACTTAGCTAATTATTGTATATTTATACACTAACTTCTAACTTTAGCTAATTCACTAACTCACTACTAACTTATTCTTTGAATTCTCATCTCCACTCTTCTAAATTTCTTTATCTTGATGCGATGTAGTTGAAGAGTGGAGTAATCATGCATCGAGTTATGATAACCATTGTAAGGAGGCACAAATTTGGAGTGCGCACTCCAAGAGGCGTCGCCCACAACTTGATTAAGAAGTGAAGAGTCTAGGCTGAGTAGACTATAAACATTAAGCGCTGCATGGGAGGCAACCCATTTCAACCAAAAAAGTGAAGGAGCCATCAACGAGAGTTTGCATTTTCTAAATCCCTACACTTTTATGGTTGAATTGTATATGTGTGAAATATGTGGAATCTATTGTCTGCTTAGAAATTACAATCTTATTTTCTGGTTTACATTGAGGACAATGTATTTTTCTAAGTGTGGGGTGGAGATACATGTTTCACATGCTTTTAGTTTGTTTTTGTTTTTGTTTTTAGTTTGTTGTTTCGAATTAAAAAAAAAAAAATTGAAAAATGCAGAAAATCCCAAAAAGAATCGTGTGTTTTGTTTTGTTTTAAGTCTTAGGATGCCCCTAAAATGTCTAGGATGATTATGTCTTGGAATACATAGATGATGGTTTTACATTCACTTAATGACTGAATTGTGAGTTCCATGAATTATGTGATCGGTATGAACATTTGAGATATGTTTTGATTGTAAGAGTATGCATGTTTTGGTTAGTTTTGTTCCATAACAACCTATGTGAGCTTTTGTGCCTATATACTTTCTTCATGTGTGATAAAAGATTAAATTGGCTGAAAAATTTGAATCATGAAACCTCATCATTCTTTGTATATTCAATGATTATGTGCTATAGCTTTTGATGGACTCTAGAATGCTAGAACTTGCTCTTGCTGATTTTTGAAACTGTATAATCATAACATGCCTTGATTCTGAAAAGGATTGGAAACGTTTTGACTAGGATTACCACCAATGCCAAATAAGCATGTGCCCAATTTGTGCCCGTCGTGGGACTCCTTAGTTTGAACCCCTTTGAGCCTACATTGAGCTTTTCTTTTCATCACCCTTAAACATTTCCCTTTTGCCTAGTATAGTTACATCTTTTCCCTTATCTTTGAAACTTGGCAAAAGCTTGAAACCGAGAAGAAATTTTAACATGGGGTGATGTTATGAAACAAGTGTGGGGTGAACTTATGTGCAATATGATACCGAATTATATGTATGCCGTGCCTAAAACAAAAGAAAAAGAGAAAAGAAAAATCGGACAGAAAAAAACAAAGAAAAGAAAAAAAAAAATAATTAGTCCGAAACAAAAGAAAATTTTAGGCACGGCTTTGAATGAAAAATTGCTAAGTTCTATGTTGTGAAATTGGAGTTTGTATCTATTTGAAGACCTATCATTGTTATATTTGGTCTTTGTTCGTTTTCACAATGCTTTAGGAAAGAAAAGAATGAAGTTTGGGTCCAACAAAATGATATTTGGCCCATGGAGGGAAGGCATAAGGAGAATTGAGTTTTGCCAAGTTTTGGTGATATCTTTAAGCACCACTTATCCAAAAATTCTCACCTATGCAGCCGAGCCCCATTATTCTCCCTTTAAAACGTTTTCCATGATTCTTAAGATAGGTGAATTTGATTTGTGGAGATTTTCTCAAGAGTTAAGCATATGGTTTTGGTCCATTCGTGCACATAATTGTTACATGAGGTTTTTCCAGAAAATTATTCACAAAGTGCTTTCTTTCCATGAATATGCAAGCTATTTGAATGCCTTACAATCTTTTCTCTTGCATATACTTTGAGTGAATTGCCATGATCAAATGAAAAGAAGAGAGTATGCCTAGTGAGGAGGATCAGATTAACCTTACATGTTGATGCTTATATGTTTGCTTCTCACTTATTCATGCCGTGATACATGTTTATGGAATTTGGAATTTGTGTGCATACTCTCGAATGTTTAACTTGAAAGCTATGCATTCTTAAGATTCTGAGACAATTGTTTTAGGGGCAGTAGTAGTTTTGTTTTTAATTTAATTTTGCTAAGGGACTAGCAAAAGCTAAGTGTGGGGTAATTTGATAGGAGCATTTTATGCGACGTTCTTAATATGTTTTTACCTCCATTTATGCAATTGCTTAACCCTTATTGTTGTAATATAGAGTCATTTAGTTAAGTATAGAGTCTTTGGCAGAGTTGTTGATGAAAAGAGCTTAAAACGTGAAAAGCGTGCAATTCTTGAAGAATCCTAATAAAAGCAGGAATCCTTGTCGAATCAGGACTTGTTCTTAAGATATTGTGCTACAATTTTTCTTCTTTTATTAATATATTTTTCTCTATTATTTTCAGGAATTAAAGATGATATAAATGAAGAATTTTGGAAGCAAATTAAATGAAGAAATCGGAAAGGAAAAGAATTCAAATGCACCAAGGACAAGGAAAGATTTAAATGCTTCGACCAAGAAAGGAATGCATGAATTGTTGCCGAAATTTGTATGGCAAGTTTTTAAACAAAATAAGGGAAGCATTCAGCCATTTAAAGGAGTTCTAGAGCTACAAGGAAACAAGGCTGAATTAAGAAAGAAAAGGTGGAGCTTTGTATGGATTAATTCGGCAACAAAGCTTGGAAAGGAAACAAAATTAAGGACAAATGTGGACTGATTTTCTCTCTACATTCAAGGTAATTTTGCTGAATTAAATCAAGGATTAAATCAAGAGATATTGTGAAGATTAATTCAGCCAATATTCAAGGAAATTCGGCAGAAATTAGAGAGAAAGATATTTCGGTTTCATTGGAAACCCTAATGCACCTAGCAGCCCTTACCTCTATAAATAGCATGCCATATTTTCAGAAAAATGATCACATTCTACACAAAAATATTAGCCAAAGTTCTGCCAAAGTTCTCTCAAGTGAAGGAAGAAAATCTTCAAGCCGAAACACATCCATTCTCCCACCACAAAATCGCAAGAACCCTAACCTACTTCATCCGTGCACTCCACCACTTCTTGCCGAATCTTCCAAGGTTTTTCAAGTAGTGATTCATCCCTATGGCTTGTATTATTTTCTGCCTTGTTACAATCTTTGTTGTAATAATACTTGGTTTAATTTTGGTTTTATATGAATGTTTTAATTTCGGTTTCTATTGAAGTTATGATGTTTATGTGAACAATTTTATGTATGATTTCCGAATTATTTGAATAGGGCTGTGGTATATTTCAGTTATATTTCTTTGGTTTGCTTGATTAATTTTCATGAATTCTATGCATAAAAGTCTTGTACGTGCGGGCTGCCCTTGTCATGGCAGTTCCAAGGGTCTTGATTTCACTTGCCAAAGTAATTTAGATTGCATCATACGCTGAGTTGTTGTGTCTAAGTCACTTAAGAGGGTTACCATAATTCTGAAAATTTGCATGTTTAAACAAGATGTGTGACGACTTGCTTGTTTATGTGTTTCCAATTTGGCTTTTGTGCTTATATGTTCTTCGTGTTTAACTTCTACGCTGAGTGTTTTTAAACCGATTAACATTATGTTTAGAGTGATACGCTGAGTTAACTCTAAATACTTGTGAAGTCTTAACGATTAGATGGACCGCTGAGGGCTCTAATTAAAATTGGAATTAAGTAAATCATGGGAATTGCCGATTGTATATTTGCTGCCTAATTGTTCTTTGGTTCGTGTCATGCATGATTTTGAGTTCTTTGTGCTATGCTTTGTGTGGAATTGTTGATCACTTGTATATTTAATTTAGGTTTTTATTTTCAGTAAGTATTTAATCCCAATACCGAATCCCCCCTTGTTCTTTTCTTATGTTTGCATTAACACTTTAATTCTCGATTACCCTTCAAGTTCCCCGGATTGATCGAACCCTATTTATCCATACTAACGATGACATTTTACAGGGTTTTAAATTAGTGTGAGTTTCGGCTCCCACCACCCGATCGGGGGGGGGGGGGGGGGGAGAGAAAAAAAAAGAGAGAGAGAGGAAAAAAATAAGAAAAATCCCCCAAATGGCATATTCCCTCCTTTTCAGAATATTCCCTGACCCGGAACGTTCCGCTCGTTTCCGGAATCTCCTCTCCCAATTTCACGTCATAACTTTTTCCTACGACGTCCGTTTCACGCGTGCCGCGTGACTACGAACTCGTACCGTCGTGCTCTACAACTTTCATGAAGAAAACTTTTCAAAAATAATAACGGATCGCCAAGTCAACTTTTTAAAGGGTATTTAAGGTTCGGGTCGTTTCAATCTACCCCCCTTAAAGAAATTTCGTCCACGAAATTTTCAAAGCCACTAATCTCACAGGTAGGGTACAATTATCTCATTGCCCCTTTCTAAACTGGCACACAACTTGCCAACGTTGAAAAATTTAAACAACTCAACATTTCTAATTACAAAGAGATAACCAAACCCGTTATACGCCAATTATCAAAATAACAATTGTTTACTACTCTCAGATTACTAAACCGAATACAAATTTTTATTGATCTCGTGGGCTCCATCTTAAAGAGATACTATACTACCAGAAAAGGCGTCATAGCCGACGACGCCATCTCGTCGGCCGTTTCCATTAATTCGTCGGCTATAGTCATAGCCGACGAAGTATCGTCGGCTATTATCTCGTCGGGATTGCTCCGTCGGCTATAGTATAGCCGACGACACACGGGGTAAGTCGTCGGCTTATGAAACACCAGGTATAGCCGACGAAAAAAGCGTCGTCGGCTATACTTCGAACATTGCCGACGAGAAGATCGTCGGCTTTAAAAATTACGTAACTGCCCCTAACCCGAAGTATAGCCGACGACACTATCGTCGGCTATACGTCCGTTTTAGCCGACGACACTATCGTCGGCCATAACAATCGCCGGTACCAGGAACGGCTTTTTTTTGCCTGAAGCCGGGAGGGTATAGCCGACGACATATGGTAAACATCGTCGGCTATAGCTGTTATAGCCGACGAAATTTGGTAAAAATCGTCGGCTATAACTGTTATAGCCGACGAAATAATGCCAATATCGTCGGCTATAACCCCTAAATATTTAAAAAAATTAAAAAATTTAACTCGGGCCCAATTTCTCTTCGTCTTCGGGGGCTGCAGAAAATGCACAAACAAACATCCAAATATCCAACAAATATCCACATCAATCCATCCCTAATATCCTACATACTCTACAAATTAACCCACTATATCTACTCATCATCACCCCCTAAACGCGTAGCGTCGTCGACCGGATCGTTCGAGTTCCGGTGGCTATGGCTGTCCTGATCGGCTGGCGTACTCCGATGCGGGGGGGGAGTGGGGACGACGAACTGGGGCATCTGTGGCGGAGGCGGGGGCTGGAGTCCAGCCTGCTGGGCCTCCCAAGACTGCTGCATCCATCGGTACATCTCCGCCACAGATGCGTCTCTGGCCTGCTGCGCCGAAGCCTCCGCAGCCCTCGCCAACTCCGCCTGCTGGAGCGCCTCCACCGCCCTCGCCAACTCCGCCTGAGTCCTCTGCAGCTGCGTCTGCAAGTCTCCTCTCGTCGAAGCCGCACGCTGCGTGCTGGGATTGGCCGGCGTGAACTTGAGAACCCCATCTCCCGCCGCGCCTAGGCCTCTCTGGTAGAAATAGTTGTTCCCCGTCCCTACCGCCGCGTGCATGATCTGAGAGGCCAAGCGCGGCTCAAGGGTGTCGATCGTGGAGGCAAACTCCGCGATCGCCTCGTCGGACGCCCCGTCTCCCAGAGTGTCTCGCGCGATCCCGAAGGTGATCGCGTCGGTCTCCGCATCTATTTCCGCCTAATTGACAAGAAAATATAATAAACGAATTAAAAAATATATATATATAAATTAATTTCATGAAACACTTTTATTGAAGATGGACGAATACTTACCACTTGGTCGGGACGCCCCGGATACATCTGCGCATGAATCCACGACAACGGCCTCAGCGGTCGGTCCCTCCTCGCCATCTCTGTCCACTGCCTCCAGGAGCGGGCGCCGCCGTGGTGGGGGTGCTCGTTCCTCCTGCGGTTGTCGCTGTTCGTCCGCGAGATTTTCTGTATTATAACAACAAACATATAAACGCAAATATAAATTAGTAACTAAATTAAAATATTAGGAACTAACCAAAATAAAATTAATAACTAATTTAGTTACTAACTAATTTAATTTAATTAGTAACTACTTAACTAACTAATTTAATTAGTAACTACTTAACTAACTAATTTAATTTAGTAACTAACTAACTTACTAACTACCTAATTTTATTTAATTTAATTTGATTTAATTTAGTAACGAACTAACTAACTATGTAACTAACCAACTGACTTAATTTAATAACTAATAACTAACTAACTAACTAATTAATTGAATTAAGTAACTACATAATTTAATTATTAAATAACATTAAAAAGTTATATACTACCAGGCTAAATTTTCTTACCGAGACCCTGTCGCTCCCGAAGTAGGCTACCAGCCATAGCCACTCGTACTCCCTGTACCGGAACTCGTGGGGGGTTGCAGCTCGCCCCAAGCGCTGCTCCACATGGTACGTCCTGTAGTGCGTGGACAGCTCGTTCTTCCACTCGGAGTACCTATATTAACAGAACACAACTGTTAGATATATTCGTACACTGCCAATAAATATATTTATACAAAAAAAAGCAAAACACATAACCTGTTCTTCAGCTGCTCGTCTCTCCACCAGTCCAAGGTAGGATGGACTCTAAACCATTGCTGCAACATTATAAATTAATTAGAAAATATTTTTATATAGTTATAAGGACTGAATTCATAATTGTTTATTTTCTATAATAAAAATCATATTTAACTCACCGACAGTGCATTGTACACTCGCGCCTTGATCTCATCGGGCACAGAGCCCCAGTCGGGCCACAACAGTGGGACCCTGTCCCGCACGAGCATGCCCGTCGCGTTGATGTACTTGGTGGTGGTGTCTCTCCGCTCAATCGGGCGTCCATCCTCACCGGGACCGGGCAGGATCTCTCTGATCCCACCGGCCAGCTCCCTCTCCAGGGTCGACATGTTCGCTGGCCCTCTGGTCCGTCTCGTCCCCGCGGGTTTATTGACGAGGACGCCTGTTAAAATGAACACATAGTTAAATAATTATTTAAACTAACTAATTAAATAATTAATTAAACAATCTAAATAATTAATTAAACTAACCAATTACCTGCGTCGTTGTACTGCTTGTCCTTCTCACGAACGGCCCACAGGCCGCGGCAGTCCTCTGAGTCGAAAGGACTGTAGAAGTAGGCCTCCTCCCAGGGAATCTCGTGGGGCCGGTCGTGCCTCCAAATCTGCCTCCCCCTGGCGTCGTACTCAGGGATGGCAGGGAGGAACTGGACCATGTACATCTCCGATGGCGGAGACATACGGGGCGTGGACCCTGAGGGGCCTGCTCCCCCTGACGGTGGGCCCCGTAGCTGTGGATGATGTCGCTGTGGGGGGACAGGGAGCATCTCTGGAGGGTCCAGATCGGCCCGCGGTGGGGTCGGCTGCCGATCCTGGAACAGTGCTGAAGTGCACTGGGGTCTGGTGGCTCTGCGTCCTCCTCCGACACTCGAGTCAGGGCCCGCTCCCGTCGACTCATACGAGGAGCCCCCACGTGGATCGCTCGGCGTCAATCCCATCAACGTCTCCTCTCGTCGACTCAAAGGCCGGCCTAGGCCCCGACGACCGCTGGATCCGCTCCCCCCACGGCTGGATCCTGCCTGAGTGTCGGGGTCGCTCTCGGTCCGTCTGCCAAGCCATCGGTCTACAAAGCGCCGGTTTCCTGCACAATTAGTATATAAATTCCATAAATTGCACAAAAATTCCACAAAACAAAATTAAAAACATCATTCAATGTATATATACCTAATTATATATATACGTACCTAAATATATTTATACCTAATTATATATATATATATATTCCGAAATATAACACAAAATTCCTTAAATTTCACAAAAAAATAAAAAACTTTTTTAAATATATATACACCTAATTATATATATACATAACTATATTTATACCTAATTATATATATATATATATATATATATATATATTCCGAAAAATATATATATATATATCGTCATAAAAATGAAAAAAAATATTTATACCTAATTATATATAAATTAGTATATAAATTAGTATACTAGTATATAAATTCAACAAAATTCCACAATTAGTATATAAAAACCGTAAATTTAACAAAAAATCCACAAAATTAGTATATAAATTCCACAAAATTAACAAATTTAACAAAAAATCCACACAATTCCATAAATTTCACAAAAACCCTAAATTCCACAAAAAATTCACAAAAACCCTAAAATTCACAAAATTCGACAAAATTAATAAAAACCGTAAATGAGGCTCGATCGGGACTACCTGACATGGTGGTGCAGTCTGGACGAGGACCGGTGGTGCGGTGCGGCGGCGACGGCGGCAGGGGCGGCGGCGGCAGCGGGTTTCGGGTCGGCTAGGGGCGGCTGCGGCTAGGGGCGCCTGCAGCAGGGGCGGCAGAGGCGGGCGCGGCTACGGCAGCTGCGGCAGGGGCGGCTACGGCGGCTCGGGGCGGCGGCGGCAGGGGGTTTCGGGTCGGGGAGGGGTCGGGCAGGACGGGGAGGGGGCGGGGAGGGGGAGGGGGCGGGGAGGGGGAGGGGGAGGGTAGGGAGGGGGAGGGGGAGGGTAGGGAGGGGGAGGGTCGGTCGACGTCCGTGGTGGTCGGTCGGCGTCGGGGAGGGGCGGGCGGCTGCGGCAGGTGGGAATTTGAAGATTTAGGGTTAGCAGAAAATGAGGGAGGCGCCCTCTGTTTCGGTTTAAATCGAAGGACTATAGCCGACGATGTAATTTTAATTCGTCGGCTATAGTCATAGCCGACGAAATTCGTCGGCTATACTCTTACGGGCCGGGCAAAAATCTGGGCCGGGCCGAAGTTGGGCTTTGCGGGCCGGTTATAGCCGACGAAGTTAAGTGCATCGTCGGCTATAACATGAATGTCGTCGGCTATAATATGAATCTCGTCGGCTATACTTTACGCTCTCAGCAGCCGTTAGATCTCGCCCATCCAACGGCGGACAATGAAACGGCGCGGATCGCAAGAGTTTAGCCGACGAAGTTAAGGATTTCGTCGGCTATTCCCTGGTCAACTTTTGGTCAAACCTCTAAACGCTTTAAAACGGCAATTGGCCCGTCTAAATGACGTTTTTTACCCTGACCTTCAACAGAGAATAGTTTCAAATCGATGCGACGCAACTAACCGTATAAAAATTTTCCTCCAAAAATTTACCGACCGTCAGGCTACCCATTCAACACTGCCAATATCCTCTCGAACTTGCACAAGATAAAAACGATTTCCTCATGCATTCTCATGAGGTCTGATTTTCTAACTTCTCTAGCGCATAACTTCTGGAAGAATCTTGACAACGCCACCAACGGCTCAACCACTTCATCCTCCAAGTACGCTCGAATGAAAATAGGGAAGAGGCGTTGAAGCAGTACATGGCAGTCGTGACTCTTCAATCCGTACATCTTGTTGTCTCGGTAGTTAACACACTTGCTTATGTTACCCGCATAGCCATAAGGATACCTGCATAGCCATTAACAACAATTAGATTTCATGCATATATAGTCGTCTAACAACAGATGGATTCTTTAGGGAATACATGCCTAATTAATAAAAAGTTACCTGACATTACTCAGCCATCCAAAGATTTCATGTTTCTGGTCCCTGGTGACGGTGTAAGGAGCTTGGGGCATTTTGCTCCTGCCCTCTCTCAACCACAAATGGTCCCGCAGTCCCATATTTCTCAGATCAACGCGTGCCTTGGGGGTGTCTTTTGTTTTCTTCTCCCAATTCAAAACTGTGCCAACCACGGCTTCACCCACGTTCTTCTCTATATGCATGACATCCAGGTAGTATCTGGTAGCCAACCTGGCCCAATAAGGAAGTTCCCATAAGATGCTCTTGTGTGACCAGAACCTATACCGATCCGGCCTCTCTGGAATCGTGCGCAACACATCGGGATGATTGCTAAGCGGACCAAAGTCATACTCATTCAACACTGCCAATATTTCCTCCCCTGTCCATTGCTCCGGTGCCCAGCCCCTTTCTTCAGTCCCATCAAAAGCCTGTGCATCGTCCCTAAATGGATGGTCATGCGGAAGCCAACGACGGTGACGCATCTGGACAATCTTGCTGCAATGAGGACTGGAGCAATCAACAGTCATGCACTCTGAACAAGCCCTGTAACCCCTGGTGACGCTGTCCGACAACATACCCCTCCCAGGAAAGTCACTGATCGTGCCAACAAGCATGGCATGCATCCAGAACATCTCATTTTTGAACCGGTCGTAGACCAGGTGGCCGTTCAGACTCAAGTACCGAAGCTCCTCAATTACGGGTCTCAAATACACATCGAGACACTTTCCCGGATAACCTGGGCCTGGAATCAACAATGTGAGCATGTTATATTCCTTCTTCATGCACATCCACAGTGGAAAGTTGTACGGAATCAAAATAACTGGCCACACACTGTACTGAAGCTCTTTCTTGCCAAAAGGGTTGAAACCGTCGGATGATAGCCCTAGCCAAACATTTCGAACCTCTGATGCAAATTCGGGAAACTCCAACACGTTCTTCTTCCAAGCCTCTCCGTCGGCGGGATGTCTAAGGGTGTCATCGTCAGGCACATTCCTCTCAGCCCACCATCTCATAGCTTCGGCCGTGAAAGCACACATGAACAACCGCTCAAGCCTATCAATCAGCGGGAAGTACCGAAGTATCTTCACAGCTTTCTTGTTCCCTTTAGGAGTGAACTTATACCGCTCTGTATTGCATAATGGGCAGTATTCAAGATCTGCAAGTCCTTCCCCGTAAAACAGAACGCAATCGTATCTGCATGCATGAATCTTGATGTAGGAAAGGCCGAGATCTTTAAGGATATGTCGCACCTTATGATGACTGGTAGGAAGCCGATGTCCGGGGGGCATCGCCCCACCCCATAGCCGAAGCCAATCATCAACCGATTTGACAGTGCCTTTGTTCTCCGTTTTGATCTTCATCACTCCCATGACAGATTCAAGGACAGTCTTACTGCATCCGGGGTACAACGGAGTCTGTTGCAATGCGATCAGGTTGTTGTACTTTTCCATACCACTTGTGTTGACCGGAGATCGGGGTAATGGCTCGAGTGGCTCAATATCAGGGAAACACTCCATCTCCGGAGGTGGGAGTTGCACATCTGGTGCTTCCTCAAAGACACCGCTCTCACGAGGAAACATATCGTTGATCCAGTTCGTTGTCGGATCATTGGAGGAACTCCCTCTCTCGGCAAATTGTCCATGATCATGACGACCCGCAAACTCTGGTTCACCGTGATAAATCCAATTAGTGTATAGGACCCAAAATCCATATCTAGCCAGGTGTTGCTCCACTGTCTCTATGGAAAACCGGTGTCGTGGGGTGGCACACTTGCACTTTTTACACGGACAATAATGAAGTGTAGTGTCTCCACAGTTAGCCATCACAAAATCCAGGAAACTCCTAACTCCATCATGATACGCCTGATCCCATCTTCCAAGGGTAATCCAACTCTTGTCCATCCTGTAAATTCAAGAAATAAATATAGCTATATATAGATATGTATATATGCACGTACTACGTACGTACGCACGTACTAATTAATTAAAAAATTCATCATTACACACACACACATATATATATATACACATGCATCCCTAAATTAATTAAAACATCGTCAATCTCCCTAATTAATTAAACACAATGTATTTTTTATATATACCAACAATATATTTTTAATTACAATTAAATTAATTAATATATATATACATTTTTTCATCAAATTCATCTAAAATCACCTATAAATCAACAATCAATCACTAAGCTTCAACAAAACTTCAATTCTATCTAACCAATACAACATATATATCAACCCATTAATAATCTCATCTCAACACATATATATATATATATATATATATATATCAAATTAATCACACATTTATTCTAATTAAACTCTAAATTAATACACCTCTGCATATAACCAACTAAATCAACACACACAGCAATATACGTACCTTTCAAGCTTATGGCCGAGGTTTTGGACGATTTCAGAGCGTTTTGGACGATTTCATCGACGAATGAGCTCCCTGATGCAGAAGGTCGATCTGATATAAGAGTTATAGCCGACGAATACCCCCCTCGTCGGCTATAACAAAAACTTTTCGTCGGCTATAACTCTTATAGCCGACGAATACCATCCTCGTCGGCTATAACTAAAAACGTTTCGTCGGCTATAGTTATAGCCGACGAGTTGTCGGCAGTCGTCGGCTATAATATTATAGCCGACGATGTGGCCGACGAAATAGTAGTTCGTCGGCTATAAGGGGTTATAGCCGACGAGGTACTATTTCGTCGGCCGTTTTTTCCCATATCGTCGGCTATAATCCCTTTTCTGGTAGTGTATGTCTAAAATCTTTGACATAATCTCCCCTTAAATTTGGATAGCCCAACCTGCATAAGATTCAATAAAACACTCCTTATAACAGTTTATTATCACTGGGAGTTACCCGCTCCCCAATACGACATCCTCATCACCGACCAATACATACCCAAAAATACAAATTTCACAATTTCTAACAATAATAAATTAAATCAATTTCAGAACTGAAACAAATAATTAATTAAAGATAAGATCGATACTCAAATAAGTGATCGAAATAACTATCCCCGGCCAACCCCATTAGTCTAATCTCAAATATTTCTACGGGTTCAAGAAATTTTTAAATTATAAACATTCTCATAACATTCATGGGTTCAAAGCATAAAATTTTGTTTTTCAACTTTGAAAACCACAATACATGCATATTTATATATAAAACATGGGTACGTTTATGAAAATCTCATTTGAAACACATCAGCCTCGCTGATAATTCAAATAAACAAATATTTCTTTGTTTGAAATTTATACTCAAAATCATATACGTTGGAAATCAAATATATACTCAAAATCATATGTCTTTGAAATCAAATCATAAAATCTCTTGACCATTCTCATTGGTCATATAAAAATCTCAAACTCGCTGGTTCGGGAATCTATTAAAAACTGAAAGCCTCGTAGAGGAAATATTCCCGAAACTAGATAATAACATAAAATATATCAATCTTAATCCACTGCTTCGAGAATCTATCAAAAGCTGAAAACTTCGTAACCGAAATATTCCCGAAGCCGCATCATATAATCGCACAAAATTCTCAATCACGTCATATAATAATATAAAATCTCAATCGACTGATGCGGGAATTTATTAAAACTGAAAGCCTCACTGAGGAAATATTCCCGCCATCACAGTGAAAACATCCTCATGACCAAACCCCGTTGGCCATGCAACAGGGAAATGTCTAACCACCACTGGAGCCTCGTCAGACTCCGGTCCGAGAACCCTAATGGCTCCCCCTGTGTCTAAGTCTACTACCTAGACACGTCACCGCCTCAATATACACAACCCTACGTCGACCACCGAGCGTGAATCTGACCTATATGGTCAAGTCGTCACCTCGCGTGGGATGAGGCACTGCTAGCTAGCATCCATATCAATATCATAATCACGTGGACCATCGTGTGGTGAAAAACAAATCTCGAAATACATTTCCCTGTTAAATCGACATGCCGAAAATCCAAGAATACCCGGCAATCTCCATGCCGTCAAATCACAAATACCCGGCAATCATCATGCCGTCAAATCACAAATACGTAAATCCCCAAAATAATATCGAAATAAATAATCAAAGTCGGCATGTCGAAAAATTCGAATTCATAAACTCAACAAAATTCCCGGAAACTTCAGTTCCGGTCTACCGAGTAAATACTCAAATATTCTGAAATTATGAAATCTCATAGGAAAACTCATTTTCCAAAGAAATATCAAAATCCAAATAAAACAGTACTGCTGTCAAAATCAAATCAAAACTAGATATTTCTTCAAATATCTCAGAAATTTCAAAAATACTTTACAAATTTCTTATGCTTTACAAATTATTTAATAACCAAATTTCTCATTTAACAAAATATTTTACCAATTTCTTATGCTTTAAAAAGCATTCAACAAAATACTTTCTCATTTAATAACCAAATTTCTTATACTTTACAAATCATTCATTTAAAAGAAACTCAATTTCGTTAAAATAATTATGCATGCATTCATTTTAAAAATGAAACAGATTTAATCACTGTTATCAGACACACACAATCTCTAACATATAGGCCACTAAGAATTTATTATTATTTATTTAACCCCCAAGAAACATATCCCCGATCAAAGCACAATATACTGATTATAGATAAAGCATGCATATAACAATATTTAAAATAGAGTAATTTCAACACAACTATTAGAGTACTCGAAATTCAAGAAACCAATCAGAGTCATGGTCCGAGAGTTAAACTAGGCTCTGATACCATTTGAGAGGACCCGTCCCGAAAATTCCCTCGGAAAATTCGAAGCAGGTCCTAATTAATCCCAAAAACTAAATAAAATTTTCTTTGCTCCCAAACCGCCAACGCCCACCCACTGGGAACAAAGTTGGACCGAATCGCCGCAGTTCCGGAATCGGGTCAAAACCGGGCATCGGTCAACGCCGGTCAAAGTCAACGTAGTCAACGGTCAACGTTGACCAGTCAACGGTCAGAGTCAAAGTTACTATTTACTTTACTTTTTACCTTTTTACTATTACGATTTACCTTTTTACCGTTTACTAATTACTAAATTACTGAATTACCGTTTTACTGTTTACCGATTTACCAAATTACCATTTACCAATTTACCTTTTTACTTTCTAATTTACTAATTTACCCTCGACGCCGGCAGCAGCAGCACCGCCGCCACCGCCGCCGCGGCTCCGCCGCCGGAGGCCCAAACACCTCCAACCCGGCCCAAATCTTTCCCCCAGCACCACCACAGCCTCGGGAATGCATCCCCGGCCTCTCCGCCGCCAAAAACTCACGCAGCCGCCGCGTACGGCGGCCCAAAATCCCCAAATTCGCAATTCGACAAAAATCAACCAATCGAATCTCAAATCACGCCTAATCTACTATAATCAACCTCCTAAACTCCAATTCAACCTCCACAATCATCAATTCCAACAAAAATCATCCAAAAACACAAATCCCAAATCGGGTTCCAAACCCTAGAAATTTCAAAATGAAATTTCTACTTACCTTTGCCGAACCGGGACGATTCCCTCCATGGAATTGACGTTCATGTCAAGGCGCCCCTTTCCCCCTTAAAAACGAGGCCGATCGGTGGCCTGAAGTGCAAGTTCCGGCCTCTCCGATTCCCCCTGATCGCGGCCCAAAACGCACGAACGGCGGCGCTACGCGCCACGCCGTCGCCGTGGAAAGAGAGAGGAGGAGGAGCCGAGCCGATCGGCACCGGTGGCGCGCCGATCGGCGGTCGGACGGCGGAGGACTGAGGTCAACGCCTAAGGAGGGGGCTCGGGCTCGAGCCCGATCGGGGGGGGGGGAGAGAGAGAGAGAAAAAAGAGAGAGAGAGGAAAAAAATAAGAAAAATCCCCCAAATGGCATATTCCCTCCTTTTCAGAATATTCCCTGACCCGGAACGTTCCGCTCGTTTCCGGAATCTCCTCTCCCAATTTCACGTCATAACTTTTTCCTACGACGTCCGTTTCACGCGTGCCGTGTGACTACGAACTCGTACCGTCGTGCTCTACAACTTTCATGAAGAAAACTTTTCAAAAATAATAACAGATCGCCAAGTCAACTTTTTAAAGGGTATTTAAGGTTCTGGTCGTTTCAATTTGTGATGCACGAACTCATGAAAATTAATCAAATCCATACAAGAACACATGTGAACTTACTGCCCTAAATCACAAACTCAAATCATACATGTTACTGTTCACGAATCAAACAAAAAGAAAACCAAAACACATAACAGAATTTCGGAAATCCAATGTTAAATTAATAAAACAAAAACAACATACATCCATCCATTCAATCTTCATAGACAAAGTATTGAATTTATACAGAAAATAAAAAGCCATAAAGGAGTAATCACACTTTTGAAGAACCTTGCAAGACTTCAACAAAGATGGATTCGGCAAAAGAGGTATAGTACGGCTGCTCTAGTTTCTGTATAGGATTTTTGTGGAATTATTTTAGTAGAGTTTCAGCCTTGCTTGAGCGTGAGAAGAGAGATGATTTTCTGTGTAAAAATCGTCCAATATATAGAGGCAAAAGGTTGGCTACAAGTAGGGTTCACAAAACCTAGTTTTTTCTCAAACTTATCCTGTTGGCAGATTTGACCTTCGAGTGAAGATTATGGAATATCTTTCTCTAGAAAATAGATATTGAGGTGATTCTGATTGTGTTGGAAACTAGACTCCCGTAGCTTTCCATCCATATATGGCACGTCATTTAATTCGAAGTGAGCTATCCGGGAGAGTCCGTGGAAGTTGGATGACATGCACATGAATTCTGCCGAATTTTATCAGGATTTGTTGCGATTTTCTTCCTCTATTTTCTGCCGAAAATTCCCAAGATAATGACTGAATAATTGAGCAATATCTCTTTAGGTTTTCCATGAATTAATTCAGCCAAAAATCTTGCACAAAGGATGAAATTCAGTCCACATTCGTAAACCAACTCCATGTAGAACTCGGTTTAGGTTTTCTTCTTTCTTCTTTTCCATTCCGATCTCTTCTTTCTTTTCTTCATTAATTCTGCCGATTTCTCCATGCATCAATGCATCATGGACTTGTTGACGGACTGGACTCAATATTTGTTGAACAAAATATCCAAGAGGCAGCCGAAAGCTTCCCTAGATAGACCGGGAAAGCACAAACCTTCTTTAGCCGATTCCATTCTTCACCTAATTGACTTGGGAGAACTTCTTTTCCTTTGTTCTTCGACTTGGCCCTTACTACGATGACTCCCTAATACTCCATTATGTTCAGTAGCTCTTAAATAATGACCTTGGACAAGAACTTGGTGAATAAAAACCAAAATCGCTCAAATCGGACAGAAGGTTTCTTCTCTCGGCAGCTCTGACCTCTGTGCATTCAAAACGGCATAACGTTTTTCTCAAGAAAGCTTTTTCTGCGATTTCATTGAATATGAAGCTAGACACACAGAGATTTCATCCATATAAATTTCGCCTTAAAATTCGTTGTCATTCGGCGGGAATAAATTCCGGAAGTTGAGTGACGTGCACTGAAATCTGCTGAAGTTTCTGGATTTGCATCCGATTTGAACTTGTGATTCTTTGCATCTTATTTTACTCCGATTTCATTGAATCTTGTCATGCTCAATCCTTTATGTGTCAACTGCATATGAGAGATGAAAAATCTATCAAAAGCAAAGGTTATGTTTTACAGATTAAATAAAACATCTCAGAGACTTTACGAATAGGCTTTTGATAATTTCTGTCCAAATTCTTCTATTTAAGCACATTCTCACATTAAACTCAACAAAAACTGGAGACTCAATTACATGACTCTATCTTACAATAATAAGGGATAAGCATTGGATAAATAGGGGTAAAAACATATTAAGAACGACACATTTTATGCTCCTATCAACTACCCCACACTTAGCTTTTGCTAGCCCCTTAGCAAAACAAAATATAAGACTCTACTAAAACTACTACTGCCCCTAAATGATTGTCTCGGGATCTTTAAAACACATAGCTTTCAAGTTAAGCATTCTAATGTAAGCACAAAAATTTCAAGCGTCATAGATAGTAATCATGATATGAATAAGTCAGAAGTGAGAAAAATAAGCATGTAAACATGTTAAGTTGATCCAATCCTCCTCACTAGACATACTCTCTTCTTTTCACACATGATTATGGCAATATTCACTCAAGGTATATGCAAGAGAACAGATTGTAAGGCAACAAATAGCTTGCATATTTCATCAAATAAAATCACTTTGTGAATAGTATTTTTTGGAAAATCTAATGTAACAATTATGTGTACGAATGGGCCAAAACCATATGCTTACTCTTGAGAAAATCTCCGCAATCAAAGTTTACCAATCTTAAGAATCATCAAAAGATCAAAATAAAGGTGATAATGGGGTTAGGCATAAGGAATTCGAATTTAGAATAGTGGTGATAAAATGTCACCAAGACTTAGCAAAGCTTAATACTCCTTATGACTTCAATTAAAGGGTCAAATTTCATCATGTTTGACCCAAACTTTATTCTTTTCTTCCCCAAAACACTGTGAACAAGGCCAAAGGTCAAATATAACAATGATAGACCTTCAATTATCACACAAACTCAAAATTCACAACAAGAACTCAATCCATGTTTTTTCTTTTCTTTTTCTTTCTTTGTTTGCCGAAACCTTTTCTTTGTTTTTCTTTATTTCGGATCGGATTTTTATTTTCTTTTTCTGTCCGATTTCTTTTCTTTGTATTTTCTTTCGGCAACACATATATTTCTTTTTATAATTTCTGGATTGGCTCAGCCCACACTTGCTTCACATCATCACCCCAAAGTACAATTCCACAATAAAATTCAGCTTTACCAAGTCTTGATAACAAGGGAAAGGGTTAAACTATTCTGAGTTCAAGAAATGTGTTTCATGGTGATGAAAGAAAATGGCTAAATATAGGCTCAATGAGGTTAAAACTAAGGAGTCCCACGACGGGCACAAATCAGGCACATGCTTTATTTGGCTTTGGTGGTAATCTTAACAAGATCTTTTCAATCATATTCAAAATCATAGCATAGTCATGAAAAATAGTTTCAAAAATCAACAAGAGTAAGTTCTAGCATTCTAGAGTCCATCAAAAAGCTATAGCGCATAGTCATTGATTATGTAAAGAATAATGAGATTCGAAAAATTTCTGTCCAATTATAAATCATGAAGAAAGCATATAGGCTCTAAAGCTCACATAGGATGTTATGGAATAAAATCAACTCTAACAAGCATGCTTCTCATATATCAATCAAAATCTCACAAATTCATACCAATCATAATATCCATGAAACTCACAATTTAATCTTATGATCATGCAAAACCATCATCTATGCATTCAAAGATATAATCATCATAGACTTTAGGGGCATCCTAAGACTCAAACAAAATAAAAATCAAATAAAAGCAACGAAATTTTTTTTTTTTTTTCTGAATTTTTCGATTTTTTTATATTTTCTTTTAATGACTCAAATAAAAGAAAATAACTTCATACACATATTTGTTGTATTTCGCCTTCAAATTCCTTGTCATTCGGCAAAATAAATTTCACCTTCAAATTCCTTGTCATTCGGCGGGAATAAATTCGGGAAGTTGAGTGCCGTGCACTGAAATCTGCTGAAGTTTCTGGATTTGCATCCGATTTGAACTTGTGATTCTTTGCATCTTATTTTGCTCCGATTTCATTGAATCTTGTCATGCTCAATCCTTTATGTGTCAGCTGCATATGAGAGACGAAAAATCTATCAAAAGCAAAGTTTATGTTTTACAGATTAAATAAAACATCTCAGAGACTTTTCGAATAGGCTTTTGATCATTTCTGTCCAAATTCTTCTATTTAAGCACATTCTCACATTAAACTCAACCAAAACTCAAGACTCAATTACATGACTCTATCTTACAACAATAAGGGTTAAGCATTGGATAAATGGGGGTAAAAACATATTAAGAACGTCGCATTTTATGCTCCTATCACGAGCAAGGGAATCCGTGAACTTGCCATTCTCCACATGAACAGTAGAATTCTTCCAAGTTTACCATCACAAAATACTTTTGGCACTGAACTTCATAAATGTATGTATCAGATCTACTGACTAACCACTGTCTTCCCAAATCCAGGTTGTCAACCAGCTTCTTTTCAAACTTTGGACTCAGCTCAGTAACCCATCCAGCTGATTCTTCCTTCCGAGAAGCGATTAAAGCCATAGACTTAAGACGAATACCTTCGTTTAATTCAATAATGGGAAGGCTCTTCAACTCCTTCACCCAATTGTTGAAACACTCAGCCAAATTATTTGTCATTTCCCCAAACCTTTCACCATTAAAAAAACAAGAAGCCCATGTTTCCAAAGGAAGATCCTTCAAAAACATATCAACAACTTCACCATCTTCATTCTTCAACTTCTGGAAATTAATCTCAAAGTATTCACGAGTGCGAGAATAAGCACACCTCATAAAAAACAATGGAATCCTTTTGATCAGGTAAGAACCACATGCAAACTTGTTGCTCAGATTAGCCTGAAGATGCCTATAACAAAATCCATGTGGACTATCTGGAAAAACTGCATGAACTGCATTTAGAAGACCAATATTACGATCAGATATGAAAGTAATTTTCCTTTTAGAATATCTTGACAGCTCTTTAGACAACATCTTAAGAAAGAAGGTCAAGTTGCTCTCATTTTCAAAATCGACAATAGCATAAGAAACTGGATATAATCCTAAACAAAAGAAAACAAAAAATAATGTCAGTTTCATATAAATATAAAAGTAACTGTATTAGTAACTATCTTAGTAACTATCATCTGAGTAACTTTCATCTTAGTAACTATCGTAGTAACTATCATATGAGTAATAACATCATCTTTGTAACTATCTTAGTGACTATCGTAGTAACTATCATATGAGTAATAACATCATCTTTGTAACTATTTTAGTAACTATCATCTCAGTAACTATCTTAGTAACTACAGTAGTATCTATCCAAAGTAACTGTTGGTCTGGAAGTCATGTAAATGAAATTGAAAAACAACAGCATTGAAGAAAGGAAAAAAAAAACAGAAATGACAATAATTAATAACAAAAATGAAGAAAGAGATGTACCACAATTTGCATCCTTTGTCGAAGCAGCAAGAAGCATGCCTTTGTATGTATTCGTGATGAATGTAGCATCAATAAAGAGAATTGGTATGTAAGACTGAAAACCATTCATCCAAGCAGAATACGTAACAAACATACGCTGGAACCTTCTTGTTTCAGATTTGTATTCTACAGCTAGCCTAGAATATGGGTTGGATTCATATGTATGCTGGCAAAACCATGATAAATTCTTGTAAGATTCAGACTTAACACCAAGCACAGCTTCCCTCGCGAGCTCTTTGCCATACGAAGCAGTATGATAAGGGACATCTAAGCCGTAGTTAGCTTTATGTCTTGCAGTATATCAATAGCTTTCTTATTGGGATTCTCACGAACCTTGTCGAGCATCACCTCCCTTATAATGTTATTGCACATCATCTTACTCTTTGGAAGTCGGATGACACAACGACATTTATGTTAGTTCACCAGTTCATTAACCACAAAGAAACCATTATACCTGAATAAAAGGTGCAAAAATCAATCAGCATATATATTTTTTCATAGTCACTATCAAAGTAACTACTAACTATACAAGTAACTAACAAATTAACTACTAACTATCCAAATAACTATCAAATAAACAACTCCTGTGAGTTCAAAACTGAGAAATATAGGAGTAACTATAAAAGTAACTAGTAACTCTCTAAGTAACTATCAAAGTAACTATCCATCTAACAGTTCCAGTGAGTTTAAAATAGAGAAATATAGAAGTAACTATACAAGTAACTAGCTAATGTAACTATACCTGCATAAAGATGCCTTCACACACCAATTACACCTTCAGCATGCTTTTTCTTGCAGAAAACCACAACACGTTCTGGCTTATTTCTCTCAAAATCATACTCAAAACCAACCTCCACGGCATACATCCACAACTTCAGCCTAAACTCTTTCACCCCACCCTAAAAAATCTGACCCTTAGAATGAACGAGAGACTTCCATCCTTTAGAAAGATACATTTTCGGATCCTCACGCCTATAACAACCCAAAAATTCATTATCTTCAACCAAAACACTAGTCTCCTCGCTGAAATTATTACTAAATACACTTTCCGAAACAGAACAACTGGCATCCAAAAAATGAACATCCACATCAACAAAATCGGATTTATACCGTCCCAAAACTCTAAACATCATGCTCATATCAACCTCATTTTCAAGACAGTAAACGGTAGGATCCGGATAAATATTATACTTGAGTTTGAAAACCAATATGTCCAACTCTGGAAAACGATCTCGTATCCGATGACAAAAATAAACAAAAGTACAATTATGACCAAAGGAAAGTGCTGCTCCTTCACCAGAATACACAAGCTTAGCAGTGTAGCAATTGTCCATTGCACCTACAAAGAAAATCATCCTAACATCAATGAGCATATCCATGTGATTTTAGTAACTGTACACACTACAAGAAAACAGGGCTTTGCCGACGAAAAAAAAAAAACGGCCGACGAAACACTTTTTTCGTCGGCTATTCCCAAGAATGGCCGACGAAAATTTTTGTCGTCGCCAAAAAAAAAATTTCGTCGGCCATTCCCATAGAATGGCCGACGATTTTTTTTTTCGTCGGTAAAAATGAAAAATCGTCGGCTATTCTACAAGAATGGCCGACGATTTTTTCCGTCGTCCCTAAAAAAACTTTTTCGTCGGCTATACTCCTATAATGGCCGACGATTTAAAGTTTTCGTCGGCTATACAACTTTTGGAAGAATGGCCGACGAAAATTAATTATTTCGTCGGCCATAAGTTTTTTTAAAAATAATTATTTTACGAATAATGGCCGACGAAAATTAATTATTTCGTCGGCCATACGTTTTTTAAAAATAATTATTTTACGAACAATGGCCGACGAAAATTAAGTATTTCGTCGGCCATAAGTTTTTTTAAAAATAATTATTTTATTTTTGACAGAAAACGACAAAAGGATAGCCGACGAATACTAGGTTTGATTTCGTCGGCTATGATTAAAAAAAAAACAAAAAAAAAACAGTTTCCATTTTCTATCACTATCGACAAACCATTGCTTCATCCTTCAAATGCAAATGTGTCGTGAAATAAGACATGACCGAAATATTGAAATACGGCTACGGTTGAAAAATGGGAAGATTCCGACAAAATCTGTGTGCCGAATGTTGCGGTTAGGCGGTTTTTACTTCCGTTTTCCTATGGGTAGCCTGACGGTCGGTAAATATTTTGAGGGAAATTTTTATACGATTAGTCGCGTCTCATCGATCTGAAACTATTCTCTGTTGAAGATCAGGCCAAAAAACGTCATTTAGACGGGCCAATTTCCGTTTTAAAGCGTTTAGAGGTTTGACTCACCCGGTTGACCGTCCCGATCGAGCCTTTAACGTTGTCAGATGTAGTTGGATTTTTTTTCATACATGTATTTAATCTTAACGGTGATATCTGACGGTTGGAATAGATTTTCCAAACTTTTAGATTCAAAATCGGAACATATGCACTAATGTTCCTTAACTTGTTTACTAAGTGTTTAAGTGAATGTATAGTTTCAAATAGTTACTATACGTACACTCTTCAAATGCAAATATGTCGTCAAATAAGATATGACCGAAATAATGAAATACGTTTACGGTTGAAAAATGACAAGATTCCGATAAAATCCGTGTGCCGAAATAATGAAATCAGTCAAAACCCGGTTTACTGCAGATTTGGCGTCCGGCGTCCGAATGATGATTGTGATACCATTCCGGAAAGGGAACGACGCCAGGAATCAAACTCGTAGCTATGCTACGACGTGTGGGCTTTTTCGGGCTTTCGAGTTCGTTTAGGGCCTCAAAACGGCATTTTAGTATGTTTTCATAGAATAGCCGACGAAACATTGTATTTCGTTGGCTATTCTCTAAGTATAGCCGACGAAACATTGTATTTCGTCGGCTAAACTCTTGATCCGCGCCTTTTTATTGTCCGCCGTTGGATGGCTCAGATCCAACGGCTGCTAATTTTCCAAAGTATAGCCGACGAAATATATTAATTTCGTCGGCTATTCTCCTTCTAAATCTTTTAAATCGCTTCCTCCCGCCTTTTTTCTCTCCTCCTCCCCCCCCCCTCCTCCTCCTCCTTCCCCTCCTCCTCCTCCGGCCTCCTCCTCCTTCCCCTCCTCCTCCTCCTCCCCCTCCTCCTCCGGCCTCCTCTTCCTCCTCCTCCTCCTCCTTCTCCTCCTCCTCCGGCCTCCTCCTCCTCCGGCCTCCTCCTCCTCCTCCTCCTCCTCCTCCGGCCTCCTCCTTCCCCTCCTCCTCCTCCTCCGGCCTCCTCCTTCCCCTCCTCCTCCTTCTCCTCCTCCTCCTCCTCCTTCTCCTCCTCCTCCGGCCTCCTCCTTCCCCTCCTCCTACTCCTCCTCCTCCTCCTCCGGCCTCCTCCTTCCCCTCCTCCTCCTCCTCCTTCCCCTCCTCCTCCTCCTCCTCCTTCCCCTCCTCCGGCCTCCTCCTCCTTCCCCTCCGCCTTCCAAAGCATAATTTATTTTTTTTTCCCTAAAATTTAAGAATAGCCGACGAATTTTACCAATTTTCGTCGGCTATAAGTTGTATAGCCGACGAAAATTCTAGTATTTCGTCGGCTATAACTAAGTATGCCTATTAAAATATTAATATATTTCGAGGAAATAGCCGACGAAAGTTTAATAAATCGTCGGTTATAGTTAAAACACAATAGCCGACGAATTTCGTCGGCTATAGTTACTGAATTTCGTCGGCCATACTCGAAAATACACGACGAAATTCGTCGGCAATTTCTCCCAGGTTTGGCCGACGAAAATATTTTCGTCGGTAAATTCGTCGGCCATACTCTACTATAGCCGACGAATTTGATTTTTTCGTCGGCCATTGTATTACCGACGGGGTTTTCCCGACGACTTATAGCCGACGAAAATTTCGTCGGTAGAGGGTATAGCCGACGAAAAATTGGCATAGCCAACGAAATTTTTTTCGTCGGCTATTCTCCCATATCTGGTAGTGACAGTATGTTCGTGGCAGATTTAGCACCCGGCGAACGGTCAACACGTGGGGTGGCGGACGTCAATTTCAGTTATGTTGTGATGTGTGCGAGCGTGCCAGTACATTTGAGTTAGAGACAACTTCGATGCGGACGACCTCTGGCGAGCGTACTTCTGGCGAGTATATCTCTGGCTAGTGTATCTGTCTGCTCCCAATTCCTGACTTCTTGACCAAGCTACTGTCACGCGGGCGTTGACTAGGCCGGCGATGCTCGAACAAGACCTAACAAAAGTATATTAGGATCTTCTTTTAACCTATTGTAGATTGAGTAATCTTACTTCGATCCTGTGATACAAAGCAGAGCAATAATTCAAGATCGCGGGGAATAGTTCTCCTTCAACCTATAGCAGATTGGTTTATGTTTTGTTACCGGAGTAACGACTTGATTTTCTACTGGTGTAGCGACTGACACTGGGTGCTTCAGCGAACGCGGACACGAGGCGAGCGTGCGACTCTGTACGTATGGCCGCAAGGTGCGGCTTTGTACGTATGGTGGCAAGTTGCAGCTACGATGTGCGGATGCTGGAAGCGATAGGCACACTTCGACAACCGTGCAAGTATACATCGACCGGTGGCGGGCGTAAGGTTGCAGCGAGGTTGGATGGTGGTTGTTTGCAGTTTGTGGAGGCAGTGCGCGTACGATGCTCCGGGGAGACTTTGTAAGATTTGCGATGTGCAAAAGCTTGTGTGTTTGTTAGATGGTTGTAAACCCTTTCTAAGTTGGACAAGAGCACTTTATATAGAGGATGTCAAACCCTAATACTTGCGTATCAAGCAGCATAATAGATTTGGAGATCAATCAGGATTCAATTACCTTAAACAACCTCTTTCTCGGATTCCCAAAGGAAACCCCACTCCTTTCTAAGAAGGAAAGACTAAATATATATCAGATTATTATTTAATGAATAACCTCATGGGCCTCGATCCACAATCTCGGACAAATGTCAATTTAGGCCCAAACATTGGCCCCCAGCCTTTGAAATTGAAAGCCTAATGAAATTGATAAAGGTTGAAAAGCCCAATTCGAACCCATTTAAAAACTGAAATGTTGCGTCTTTCCCTCTAACACCGCAACTTTACCAAACTGAGCTTAGAGAACTGTTCCCGAAACCCTCGATCGTTGTCAATCCTACCTCTTCAAAATTCAGAGAACCCCTTTCGGATTCCATAAAACCTAGATTAAGAATCTCCAATTCACATCTCAACCTCCATCTTCTCATCTTCTTTAACCAAAAAAACCATGACTTTAGAGATTCAATACGCTTCCGCCGTACAAGGAAAAGAAAGAATCACCTCCTCTATTATCGAAGTTGGAAGCTCTTATCAAACCTCTATCACCCCACCCGACGACTATGGCAGTGCCGGGCTGGGACCACGCCAACAAGAGTTTCGCCAAGATTCTGTCTTTCCATTTAACAAGAGTTTCGCCAAGATTCTGTCTTTCCATTTATTGATAACTCGAGACCTTTTCCAGTGGCCTTTCGCGAAAAATGTGTCAAATGTGGGGATTGGCAGACCTCCAATCACTATGAAATCCCAATAGCATCCGCCTCCTGGCCGTTGCCAACCCCGGCAATGATATAATGGTATGAGGAAAGGCGGTCACTTGATGAAGGTCGATGGCGAGCAGCAGGGATTGACGAGCCCCTCTACATCAGCTTCGCACTGAACCCAAAAGGAGGAAACATGTGTGCTCTCATGCCTTTGATTAGTCTCTGGAACCCTTCTGCCAATGCCTTCGATTTAAAATTCGGGCAAGCCAGTATCACCTTACTAGACATGCATGCTGGCCTAGGATTTCCCCTAGGCAGAAAACCCTTTAGTGTGGATGATTACTCTGAAGCGGATGTGCCCTTAATCACCCTTCCAGAGCCCCTACTCGGAGCTGGCAAAACTGGATAGCCAAGTTACGAAACTATAATTAAGGATGACATAGGTGGGATAGCCTTTCTTGATTTCTGGCTAAACAAGTTCGTATTCTGTTCGACCGCCAACAAGATGACCAAAATCTATAGCAGAATAGTTGAGATTCTGTATGCTCGCACTACCAGATCCGAGGGCATAGCCGACGAAAAAAATTTCGTTGATGACGAGTTGCCGAAGCGAGCATCAAGCAATAATAACCCTACAATCGTTAGTAGTATAAGCAAGTAGGGATCGTTCTAGCCGGGGATTAAGGGTACCTGAAATATGAGAATGTTAACACAAAATATTCACAAACATATATGCACACAATTGTCACACTTATATACATATATACGAATTTATCATGGGCGATGAAGATGAGGTTCGGCAGCAAGGGCTGCCTCTATATCTAAGACACGAAAATAAACCTAAACTACTATATACAAGTGATCATCATCTCTCACAAAACATTTAGCACCAAGACTCTTTAACATATAAACTCACATGCAAGAAAGTAAGGAACAAGTATCAACATGTTTAAATTCAAAATTAGTTCCGACTACAACTTAGTTGTAAGACTTCTCAAGTTTTAAGACCGAACTTTTGGTTATGGGCCCTAAAGTTATGTTAATCCTTTTGAGACTTAACAATTAATCACAATAGTCTAAATCGGAGACATGCAAAACAAGCAAGGTTGTCAATCATCTTATTTTAACATGTAAGAAATCCAAAGTACTATACCCTAAGTGAGCAAAAACAAATCAAAGCAACCTTTTGAGTATCTAGCCATATTTGTTATTACTCGGGTTTGATGAAACCTAACACCTAGATTTACATGCAAACAACAAATGCTTAAGCACAACTAATGTTTCGGTTTATAAGGTCCACTCTTTTAGATTTCTAACCAATTTCAAACCTAAACATGCATCTATACCACTGCCCTAATTATCTAACACATGAATTTACAAGTTACATATTACAAATTAGCATGCAAAGTTCATTGTTCTTGTCGAAACCTAAACTTAACTCTAAGCATCGATTCAAACAAATCTTTAACATACAATTCATAAAACCAAAACCGGTTCACACATAGACATATAAACCAACACCAAACATACATGAGTGTTTCATAGACAAAACTAAACATAACTAAACAAAAATTACTAAACCGAAAGAGGGGAGTGGATCACACTTTGAGACACCTTGAGAGCTTCACGTCGTGTGGATCCGGCGAAGTATGGAGGCTGGGGTGAGGCTGCACGGCAATAGGTCACATCGGCAGTAGGTTATGGAGGTAGAAAATCCAAGGTTCGGCAAAGCAGAAACTTGGTTGAGGTGAGGTGAAGGTGGTTTTCGGTTTAGGTTTTTGTATAGGATCTTTGGGGAATTTTGGTAGAGTTTAGGTCTTGTGTTTAAGCTTGAGATGAGATGATTTTATTCTGAAATTCGTTGGCCTTTATATAGGGAAAAGGTTAGGGTTTGCCGGCCACACAAGGAAAGGAGTTTCCTTGTCCTAGTTGGCTTATGTTTCCTTGTGGGATAAACATTGCATTCTTGGACTTATTTTTCTGAATTTTCTTCATAGCATGGGCTTCACATCTTCATGGAATTCTTGTGTAGGCTTGACAACTCCATTTGGTGAGCTTGATCCATGGAAAAATGCCCCAAACCCGCAAGAACACAAGACCGGCAGCAACTCGGCTGGAATGACCTTGCTCCAGTAAATCTGGCATAACTCCCTCCTTGGAGCTCCGATTTATGCGATTCCAAGTCTCAGATAAACTAGACACATATAGCCATCTCCTCATAAAAGGGCTCGATCAAATTCCTTGTGAGTCGTCGGGAATGAGTTTTCGAAGTTGGATCAAAGTCCCAGGAAAATCCTGGAAGCCCCTGGAATGGAATGCTCGGACTGCCGTTTTGCAGCCATCTTTTGGGTGACTTCCCGAACTCCGATTGATCTGAAATTTTAACACAACATTCCTCAGTATATGAATATTAAGCACACCAAATTTCATTAAATGCGGACAAGGATAGATCGCACTTTTGCTCATCTCAAAATCACGAAAAAGACACATTTTGCACTATTTTCCAGATTTCTCAAACTTAGTCATTTTTCGGATTCTAAAGCACATTTGATAAAAACTCTACCAAAATGACACTAAACTAAATTATGACTCTATCTTAGACAAATAAGGGTTAAACAAAGTATAAATGAGGGCATAAGCATATAATATCGTCGCACATTGTGCTCCTATTAACTACCCCACACTTATCCTTTGCTAGTCCCTTAGCAAACTAAATTAAACTAGACTCTAAACAAACTATTGCCCCTAACAATTTGTCTCAGCCTCGTATGTACACATAGCTTTCAAGTTATGCATGAGAATGCTAAGCACGAAAATTCCAAGCTTCATGAACATGTGACATCAATTTGAACATATAAGAACAAAAGTAAGCATGTAGACATGTATAGCTAGTCCAATCCTCCTCACTAGGCATACTCTCTTCTTTTCTCTCGAAGCATGGTAATTCACTCATAAGTATATGCAAGCGAAAGATAATGAATTACAAAGAGTGACTTGCATATATCAAAGAAACGAAAGCACTTTGTGAATTTGATGGAAAAACCTCATATGATAACTATATGCCCAATGAACCAAAACCATATGCTTACTCTTGAGAAAATCTCCACAATCAATTTTAACCATCTTAAGAATCATGAAAAAGATCAATCAAAAGGTTGTAATGGGGCTAGGCTAAGAGGTATTCGATATTTGGATAAGGAGGCTCAAAACGTCACCGTGTACTTTAGCAAAGCTTAAATCTCCTTATGTCTTCTCACCAAGGGTCGAATTTCTTCTTGTTGGACCCATACTTCATTCTTTACTTCCCCAAAACATAGTGAATATGAACAAAGGTCAAAATATAACAATAGTAGACCTTCACATATAAACAAAACTCCAAATTCACAACACTTTTCAAGACTAGACTTAGCAATTTACACTTTGAAACCGTGCCTACACTTTTTCTTTTATTTCGGACTTGAGTTTTCTTTTTCTTCTTTTCTGTCCGATTTCAATTTTTCTTCTTTTGTTTTCTCATAGGCACGGCTCACATACAATTTTTCACAATTTTTAGCTAAGTCTACCCCACACTTGTTCTTCTTCATCACTTCACGCGAAAACGCCTTCAAAAATCAAGCTTTGCCGACACATAAGGTAAAGGCATCACTATACTAAGCTCATGGAAAGTGTTTAAGGGTGATGAAAGAAAAAGGCTCAACGTAGGCTCAACGTAGGCTCAAAGGGGTTTACTAAGGTGTCCCACAACGGGCACAAATAGGCACATGCTTTATTTGGCAATGGTGGTAAACCTAAATGATCTTTATTCAATCACATTCAAAATCAAGGTAGTTTATGATTAAAAAAGTTTTGAAAATCAACAAGAGTAAGTTCTAGCATACTAGAGTTCATTAAAAAGCTATGGCACATAGTCATCGAATAATCAAAGAATTATGAGGTTTCATGCTTCCTACGAATCTATTGAATTTTATCTTTTTATCACTCAAGAAGAAAGCAAATTGGCTCTAAAGCTCACATAGGTTATTATGGAAACAAGCTAGCTAAAACATGCATGCTTCGTTAATCAACAAGTCCTACATGCTCCTACCAATGCACATAATCCATGAAACTCACAATTTTAATTGTATGCACAACCATCATCTATGTATGCAAAGAGGAGAAAAACATCATTGACATATTAGGGGCATCCTAAGACTCGAAACAAACAAATTTAAACACTCTATTTTTGTGGAACATTTTTTTGAATTTTTTTTTTTTCCTAAATTAAGCACACAAAAACATAAACGGAATACGTTATCCCACCCCACACTTAGAAAATTAAATTGTCCTCAATGTAAGCACAAGTTTATATCAACAAATTTCCTAAGCATGCAATCGTCTAACACATTCCAACATATCATCACAAATCAAAGAAAAGGAGAAGGGTTAAGAAATTTCAAACTCTCGGTGATGGCTCCTTCACTTTTCTTTGATCGAATTGGGTTGCCTCCTAAGTAGCGCTTAAGGTTTATAGTCCGTAGCCTAGACTTCTCACCATGTGTGTTGTGTGTTCATCATGCCATGTGCTTGGAAGTTGGGGCAGCAGCCCCTCTCGGCAGTATCAGGTTCTTGGCAGGCAAGCTTCTCTCGGAAGACGTGTCTGCTTCTATTGAGGTCTGATTTTGGGTGTGTTCCACTATCCGAATGCAAAACTGTTATAAAGCAATTTTGTAGCAGACACATAGAGCTTTCCAACGGTATAAAATTTGCCTCAATCGGACCAGCGGAAGTATGTTTTGTTTAGCCTTTTATCGGACCGATTGATCTGCCCAGTTCTCTGGTCCGTCAGATTGACCTTGCTGCACTCAAATTGAAACTGGGAACGACTCGTTGCTCCAAATCCACTTCTGTAAAATTTTACGAAAAGTAGACTCAGAGACCTTTCCAACGGTGTATGGCTCACTTTCCCAGGTTTTGTGAACTGAAAACGGTGGCCTTCCAAATTTGACGGACTGCACTGCCCGAATTCTGCTTTGGGCAGAACTTGGTATTTCCTGCACTTTTTCTTTTCAATTCAATCTGCACACGCACAAGACACTTCAAAACGAACAAAACCAAAAATAAAAATAAGAAGAAAAAGTTGAGTTAGAAAAGAATGAGTTAGAAAAGAATGAGTTAGAAAATCAGAGTTAATATGTTAAAGTTAGTAAAGGTTAGAAACAATTACATGTTAGAATCAAGTTACAAGTTAAAGTTAGCATCGAAAATTTTCTACAATACATACATGAATTAGCAAAGTTAGAGAAGATTTATACAAAACCGAAAATAAAGCTATACGAAATTTGCACAAATATACAAAGTTAACATTCAAATATAACAAGCTTTTATAATCCCCGGCAACGGCGCCAAAAATTGACGAGTTGCCGAAGCGAGCATCAAGCAATAATAACCCTACAATCGTTAGTAGTATAAGCAAGTAGGGATCGTTCTAGCCGGGGATTAAGGGTACCTGAAATATGAGAATGTTAACACAAAATATTCACAAACATATATGCACACAATTGTCACACTTATATACATATATACGAATTTATCATGGGGGATGAAGATGAGGTTCGGCAGCAAGGGCTGCCTCTATATCTAAGACACGAAAATAAACCTAAACTACTATATACAAGTGATCATCATCTCTCACAAAACATTTAGCACCAAGACTCTTTAACATATAAACTCACATGCAAGAAAGTAAGGAACAAGTATCAACATGTTTAAATTCAAAATTAGTTCCGACTACAACTTAGTTGTAAGACTTCTCAAGTTTTAAGACCGAACTTTTGGTTATGGGCCCTAAAGTTATGTTAATCCTTTTGAGACTTAACAATTAATCACAATAGTCTAAATCGGAGACATGCAAAACAAGCAAGGTTGTCAATCATCTTATTTTAACATGTAAGAAATCCAAAGTACTATACCCTAAGTGAGCAAAAACAAATCAAAGCAACCTTTTGAGTATCTAGCCATATTTGTTATTACTCGGGTTTGATGAAACCTAACACCTAGATTTACATGCAAACAACAAATGCTTAAGCACAACTAATGTTTCGGTTTATAAGGTCCACTCTTTTAGATTTCTAACCAATTTCAAACCTAAACATGCATCTATACCACTGCCCTAATTATCTAACACATGAATTTACAAGTTACATATTACAAATTAGCATGCAAAATTCATTGTTCTTGTCGAAACCTAAACTTAACTCTAAGCATCGATTCAAACAAATCTTTAACATACAATTCATAAAACCAAAACCGGTTCACACATAGACATATAAACCAACACCAAACATACATGAGTGTTTCATAGACAAAACTAAACATAACTAAACAAAAATTACTAAACCGAAAGAGGGGAGTGGATCACACTTTGAGACACCTTGAGAGCTTCACGTCGTGTGGATCCGGTGAAGTATGGAGGCTGGGGTGAGGCTGCACGGCAATAGGTCACATCGGCAGTAGGTTATGGAGGTAGAAAATCCAAGGTTCGGCAAAGCAGAAACTTGGTTGAGGTGAGGTGAAGGTGGTTTTCGGTTTAGGTTTTTGTATAGGATCTTTGGGGAATTTTGGTAGAGTTTAGGTCTTGTGTTTAAGCTTGAGATGAGATGATTTTATTCTGAAATTCGTTGGCCTTTATATAGGGAAAAGGTTAGGGTTTGCCGGCCACACAAGGAAAGGAGTTTCCTTGTCCTAGTTGGCTTATGTTTCCTTGTGGGATAAACATTGCATTCTTGGACTTCTTTTTCTGAATTTTCTTCATAGCATGGGCTTCACATCTTCATGGAATTCTTGTGTAGGCTTGACAACTCCATTTGGTGAGCTTGATCCATGGAAAAATGCCCCAAACCCGCAAGAACACAAGACCGGCAGCAACTCGGCTGGAATGACCTTGCTCCAGTAAATCTGGCATAACTCCCTCCTTGGAGCTCCGATTTATACGATTTCAAGTCTCAGATAAACTAGACACATATAGCAATCTCCTCATAAAAGGGCTCGATCAAATTCCTTGTGAGTCGTCGGGAATGATTTTTCGAAGTTGGATCAAAGTCCCAGGAAAATCCTGGAAGCCCCTGGAATGGAATGCTCAGACTGCCGTTTTGCAGCCATCTTTTGGGTGACTTCCCGAACTCCGATTGATCTGAAATTTTAACACAACATTCCTCAGTATATGAATATTAAGCACACCAAATTTCATTAAATTCGGACAAGGATAGATCGCACTTTTGCTCATCTCAAAATCACGAAAAAGACACATTTTGCACTATTTTCCAGATTTCTCAAACTTAGTCATTTTTCGGATTCTAAAGCACATTTGATAAAAACTCTACCAAAATGACACTAAACTAAATTATGACTCTATCTTAGACAAATAAGGGTTAAACAAAGTATAAATGAGGGCATAAGCATATAATATCGTCGCACATTGTGCTCCTATCAGTTGACTATACCGAATTTTCGTCGGCTATTTATTCTGCCGACGAAATGTTCGTCTGCTATACGTCGTCGGGAAAACGGCGTCGGTAATACCAATGGCCGACGAAAATAACGAAATCGTCGGCTATATTCGAGTATGGCCGACGACGTTACCGACGAAAATTAATTTCGTCGACCAAATCCGGGCAAAATATCCGACGAAATTCGTCGGATATTTTCGAGTATGGCCGACGATATCGTAAACTATAGCCGACGACATTCGTCGGCTATTTGTTCTGAAATATAGCTGACGATTCCATCTATTTCGTCGGAATATATTAATATTTTAATAGGCATTAATTATTTATAGCCGACGAAATAATGTCATTTTCGTCGGCTATAACGATTATAGCCGACGAAATTTGGTAAAAATCGTCGGCTATAGCACTTATAACCGACGAAATAATGCCAATATCGTCGGCTATTCTTACATTTTGGGGAAAAAAGATTAAATTAATTTCTAAATTACCATTCCAAGCAACCTGCAAATCACAAAGACAATCCTTGCATTTGCACCAACAAGAAACACGTCTAAATGATTTATTTTTTAATTTGTTCCAATATACATAAAATATAACCCTAATCATCACCTAAAGCACTAAAGTCCACCACGTCATCCCCAGCATCCTGCTCGTCATCATCGGGAGGTTGAGGCATTGGAGGTTCAACTAACGGCTGAAACGAGGGCGGGGGTTCAAGGGCGTGTTGTTGTGCCGCGAACATATCACACCACCAGTTTTGTTGGGCGGCGCAGTTGTGTTGCCGAGCTCTGTCGCATTCAGCATGCCAACTGGCCAGATCCAAATGATACTGCTGTATTCTGCGCGTAGCTCCTGTGATCTCTGGGACACGGCCTCCAATCTTGCGGTCAATCTCTGCACTTCCCCCCTCATTTGTTGGCTATTCCCGCCTCCCTTCTTTTGACCTCCCTTAGTGGTCTTCAGGAGCCCTATTCCAGAACTTCCCAAACCCCGGCAGTAGTATTGGTTTGACCAGTGTGGGAAGGCTGCATCGAACATCCTCGCTGCCGTTTGGACATTCAATCGGTCGACCTGGCGCAGGGCTTCTTCCAGATCTGCCTCTGAGATGTTCGGTTGTGTCTCCCGAACTACTTGCTGGAACACCTCTTCTTCGGCCCGGTTCACCCTCTCCTAATTGAACGGGAAAAAAAAAATTAATATTCTAACAAATATATAATTAAGTAAAATTAATAATTAAAATTTTAAAATCGTAATCAACGACTTACGAGCTGTTCTGTCGCTTGTGGATAAGCGATCTTGAACGTCTCCACGTACGGGTTGCTATCAGGATGATCTCTAAGCGCCTCCTCCTGATATTGTGCAAACGGCCTAGAACCACCATGATGGGGGGTTGTGTTACGGCGGCGGTTCTCAGAGTTTACCCGAGACCGTTCCTTCAAACAAATAATAAAATATTAGAAAAATGCATCAAAAAATATTAGTGTAATAATTTTAATATAATTAAACTAATAATTAAAATTTTAACAAAATAAATATTTATAGTTAAGTTTAGTATTTACCTGCATAAGTGGGTTGTTGAAGTCTACTGTCTTCAACCAACGCCACTCATACTCCCTAAACATGAACTCTCTGGGAGTACCCATACGACCACGGTTGTCGTATTGGTTAAAGTGGGAACGGAGCTCGTTCTTCCACTCTTTGAACCTACGGAAAAAACAAAAGTGCATTAGAAATATTATTAATATCATAAAATATTTCGAATTATAAGATAAGGAATTCCCAACGTACCTCAACGACTGCATCGCGTCCGCCCAATGCTGCTTATGTTCTGCAATCTCGAAGTATGTCTGAAAGATAATATTTTATTAGTTTTACAATTATAACAATACCGAAAATTATTAAATATTACGTAAAATAAATTAGATTTTTTAAATTACTCACCGACGCAGCGTTGTTCACCTCCCTCTTGATCTCTTCGGGCACATCAGCCCACCGCGTCCACAACATAGGGACTCTGTCCCTAATCAGTGCCCCCACGCAACCCGTGTAGTCGCAGCGTTTTTTCCCCTGAACCTCCTGATTAGGAGGTTCAGGAGGTTCGTTGATCCGGATCCTCCCGCTGCTCTCAACAGTTCTCCTGAGCATGTCAAAACATATGACACCTCGCGTGTTCCTGCTTGAACTGCTAGCGGCTGTCCCTATCACATAAACGACGATTGGTTAATAAAATTAAATATTAGTGCGTTAATTTTAATAAAACATTTAATTAATAAAATCAAATGTTACCTGAACTCGATGACCCGTCTGTCGACTTTCCTTTTCTCCTCGCTGAAATCAGGAGGTCCGGGTTCTCAAATGGCTGTTGCTGGTATGCCTCCGCAGCACTCACGTACTGAGGCATATCAGGCCATATGGGCACACCTCGATAGTCGACCTCGGGTATCGCATGAATGTTGTACGGGAGGTAGAGCTGATTTGAGAGAGTAGGCCCCTCAGTCGAGTCAGCAGCAGACGTCGTCGGACTCGTCATCAGCTCCCGATGAACCTCAGGCATATGGACCTGAGGAACGTCTGCAGCTATCTCGTCCTGAAATAGCTGCCTACTGAACCTCGGAGCATCTGGCCCGACAGGGGGACGTGAACTGCTCGACAACCGCCCCGCCTGGAGAAGGGTCTGGTGCCGAGAACTCACACTCCTCCGCGGTTGGGATGAATCCACAGTCCTCCGCGGCTGGAATGAATCTACACTCTTTCGCGGCTGGCTGGTGGTCCGCTCAGGCTGGCTATGGGTCCTGTCGGAGTCTGCCGAACCGGCGGAATTTGCAGAACCCCTAAATCTGGAACGACGGCCTCGAACAACTGTCTGAATGCATCGGCCATCTGCAGCTTGAGGCATTAATACATTAATTAATATTAAATTATATTACATTTTATAACAAATTATAATTAATATAATAACCAATAATACTAACATATTTCAAAACATACTAACAAATTTATATATAACAATTTAACTAATTTTAAATAATACTAACCATTATCCTAAGTATAACTATTTTTATACAAATATAACTATATTTCAATATTAACATATATATATATAATTAGACTACCAATTTATATATATAATTAATTTAACAATTTATATAACAATTTATATAATTAAAATTAAATATATAACAATTTATATACCTAAATTATAACAAATATATCACAATTAAATTTATTAACAAATATATAACAATTTATATAATTAAAATTAAATATATAACAAATATATAACAATTTATATAATTAAAATAAAATATATAACAAATATATAACAATTTATATAATTAAAATTAAATATATAACAATTTATAAAATTAAATTAAATTGAAAAAAAAAATAACCGGATCGGAAGAGGAGGAGGAGGAGGCCGGTGGCTTGAGGAGGAGGAGGAGGAGGAGTTTGGAACGAGAAGGAGGAGGAGGAGGAGCAGCGCGGCGGCGGCGGAATCTGGAAGAGGAGTGGCGTTCGGCAGCAGCTGCGGAGGAGTAGGAGGAAAAGAGCAAAACGGAGGCTAGGGTTTGACAGTTCCGGACTTATACCCGAAAGAATAGCCGACGATTAAAAAAGATTTCGTCGGCTATTTTGAAAAATAGCCGACGAAATGTTTGAACTCGTCGGCTATACTTTGAATGTCGTCGGCTATACTTTAGGAGATCAACAGCCGTCTGATCTGAGCCATCCAACGGTGGACAATGAAAAGGCATGGATCGCAAGAGTTTAGCCGACGAATTAAAATATTTCGTCGGCTATACTTTGGAAAATCACAGCCGTTGGATCTGAGCCATCCAACGGCGGACAATAAGCGGATCGCAAGAGTTTAGCCGACGACATATAATTTTCGTCGGGTAAACCGTTGGTCAAACCACTAAGTCAAACCTCTAAACGCTTTAAAACGAAAATTAGTCTAGTTAGACGACGGTTTTTGGCATGACCTTCAACAGATAATAGTTTCAAATCGATGAGACGCAACTAATTGTATAAAAATTTTCCTCAAAATATTTACCGAACGTCAGGCTACCCATAGGAAAACGGAAGTAAAAAACAGTTAACCGCAACATTCGGCACACAGATTTTGTCGGAATCTTGTCATTTTTCAACCTTAGACGTATTTCATTATTTCGGTCATATTTT
Organism: Potentilla sterilis; assembly: GCA_963682095.1. Classification (NCBI taxonomy): domain Eukaryota; kingdom Viridiplantae; phylum Streptophyta; class Magnoliopsida; order Rosales; family Rosaceae; genus Potentilla; species Potentilla sterilis. The sequence goes on from OY821764.1 coordinate 3,031,265, forward strand.
ATTTGACGACATAATTGCATTTGAAGAGTGTACGTATAGTAACTATTTAAAACTATACATTCACTTAAACACTTAGTAAACAAGTAAAGCAACATTAGTGCATATGTTCCGATTTTAAATGTAAAAGTTTGGAAAATCTATTCCAACCGTTAGATATCACCGTTACGATTAAATACATGTATGAAAAAAAATCCAACTACATCTGACAACGTTAAAGGCTCGATCAGGACGGTCAACCGGGTGAGTCAACCCTTTAAACGCTTAGAAATGGTAATTGGTCTGTCTAAATGACGTTTTTTTGCCTGACCTTCAACAGATAATAGTTTCAAATCGATGAGATGCAACTAATCGTATAAAAATTTTCCTCAAAATATTTACCGAACGGCAGGCTACCCATAGGAAAACGGAAGTAAAACACAGTTAACCGCAACATTCGGCACACAGATTTTGTCGGAATCTTGTCATTTTCAACCGTAGACGTATTTCATTATTTCGGTCATATCTTATTTGACGACATATTAGCATTTGAAGGATGAAGCAATGGTTTGTCGATAGTGATAGAAAATGGAAGGTGGTCTTTTTTTGTTTTTTTGTTTTAAATCATAGCCGACGAAATCAAACATAGTACTCATCGGCTATTCTTTTGTCGTTTTCTGTCTAAAATAAAATATGTATTTTTCAATATAGTTTTGGCTGACTAAATCACGCATTTTTCGTCGGCTATAATTAGTATAGCCGACGAAAGAATGTATTTTTCATCGGCTATTCTTTGAAAAAAATAAAAAAATCAGTGGTGTTACACCTCTCTTATTCCTATGTCCTGTTCATATATAACCAAAATTGAACATAAAAAAAAAAACAGAAACCCAACAGTCAACATATTTCAAATTTTTTTTTTAAGGGGTTTGGAACCCAGCCTATGCTGGGAGGCTCATCCCCACGCCCGTTCATTAGAAAATAGTGGATTACAAATGAAAGGATTACATCATCTAAATTACTTAATCCGTCGGATTGTAATCGGAATCATCAGATGAGTCTTCTTCGGTTTCTGAATTGCTCGATAGGGGTAATCAATGTCGTTCCTCACCACTAGAGTCCTCGTTAGTTTCTTCATTTGGATCAACATCAACAAGCAGTGGCTCTTCACGTCGAATTCGCACCGGCGTGTCTAGGCGAATAAAAGACGAGTCAGGAATACCGTTTGAGTTGGGCTCTTGATACGCAGTGCCCCCTTCCTCGTTCTCTTCAGCCACTCCAAGTGTAGACGCCCGGTAAATGTTGCGATGGTGGATAGTGTTGACTACTTTCCACGGGTCACCCTTGGCGAGATCATCAAGATAAAACACTTGTTTCACCCATGTGGCTAAAACGAACGTGTCGTCCTCATACCATGATGTACTAGTGTTCACAGAAGTTATGCCGTATTGATCGGTTTTCATGCTCTGCGGCCGTGTGTCAAACCATCTACACTTGAAAAGGTGCACTTTCATGCCTTCCCCATAATGCAGTTCCAAAACTGAATGGAGAACACCGTAATAGTCAACTCCATCATCCCCACCATGTGCAATAACCCCTGAATTTTGTGTTTTTAGTCTGAGGTCTCTCTCTTCACATCGAAATAACACACCATTCACCTTGCACGTCGCATAAACTTTTGAATAGACGGGCTTCATCGCCAGAAGTCTGAGTTCGTGCGACCAATTTGGGTGATTATCATTTTTAATAAGGTCCATCTGTAACCATCAGAATCAACTATAAATATGAATAATTATACACAATAATATATAAATACGTATAGAATAGTGTTAAAGTTACGTACCCAGCGGCCGAAATACTTTGCGAACGTCCGGTTGTGGCACTACCAGATCGGAGTGAATAGCCGACAAAAAAAATTTCGTCGACTATGCCAAATTTTCGTCGGCTATAATTCGTCGGAAAAACGCCGTCGGTAATACCAATGGCCGACGAAAAAAACGAAATCGTCGGCTATAGTAGAGTATGGCCGACGAATTTACCGATGAAAATTTATTTTGTCGGCCAAACGTGGGTGAAATATCCGACGAATTTCGTCGGGTATTTTCGAGTATGGCCGACGATATCGTAAACTATAGCCGACGAAATTCGTCGGCTATTTATTCAGAATATATTAATATTTTAAGAGGCATAGCCGACGAAATAATGTGATTTTCGTCGGTAATAAAAGTTATAGCCGACGAAATTTGGTAAAAATCGTCGGCTATAACAGTTATAGCCGACGAAATAAGGTCAATTTCGTCGGCTATTCTTAAATTTTGGGGAAAAAAATTAAATTATGCTTTGGTTCAACTTAATATGCAATCTTCCATAGTCATGCCGGAGGAAGATGCCGGAGAAGGAGGGGAAGGAGGCCGGAGGAGGAGGCCAGAGGAGGAGGAGGCCGGAGGAGGAGGATGCCAGAGGAGGAGGCCGGAGGAGGAGGGTGCCGGAGGGTGCCGGAGGAGGACGCCGGCGCCGATTTGAGGAGGACGAGGAGGAATTTTTCCGGAAGAGGAAAGAAAAAAGGCGGGCTGAAAGATTTAAAACAGAGAGTATAGCCGACGATTTAAAAGATTTCGTCGGCTATACTTTGGAATATCAACAGCCGTTGGATCTGAGCCATCCAACGGCGGACAATAAAAAGGCGCGGATCGCAAGAGTTTAGCCGACGAAATATAATTTTCGTCGGCTAAACTATAGGTCAAACCACTAAGTCAAACCTCTAAACGCTTAAAAACGGAAATTAGTCTAGTTAAACGACGGTTTCTGACGCAGTAGAAGTGTGGAAGGGTTGATCAATGTCGAACCCTCAATGAATGGAGAGTACAATCAACGTCGTAATCTAAAGAACAGGTCTGGAATCCACCAGGAATCAAGAGAAAACTCTTAGGGTTTTGATAAAATATGATTAATTAATTGTATGTGATCCCAAAGGGATGCTTAAATACTGAAAAGAAACCCTAGGGCAACTAACAAGGAAACTTAAAACCCCAAGGAATTAAAACAAAACGAATCCAAAACAAATTAGAAAACTTAAATCTTGAAAACATATTAAACTGCCGTTTTGAGGCCCTAAACGAACTCAAAAGCCCGAAAAGGCCCATACGTCGTGGCAAAGCGACGAGTTTGATTCCTGGCGTCGTTCCCTTTTCGGAATGGTATCAAAATCGTCATTCGGACGCCGGACGCCAAATCTACAGTAAACCGGATTTTGACTTGCAACGGTCAATCTGCTCTTCAATGTTTGCTGCCATCCTTCCTACATCAGTTTCTGGCCTCACCTTCAACAGATAATAGTTTCAAATCAATGAGACGCAACTAATCATATAAAAATTTTACAAAATTGATTTAACGAATGTCAGGCTACCCATAGGAAAACGAAAGTAAAAAACAGTTAACCGCAACATTCGGCACACAGATTTTGTCGGAATCTTGTCATTTTTCAACCGTAGCCGTATTTCATTATTTTGGTCATATCTTATTTGACGACATATTTGCATTTGAAGAGTGTACGTATAGTAACTATTTGAAACTATACATTCACTTAAACACTTAGTAAACAAGTTAAGGAACATTAGTGCATATGTTCCGATTTTGAATCTAAAAGTTTGGAAAATCTATTCCAACCGTCAGATATCACCGTTAAGATTAAATACATGTATGAAAAAAAATCCAACTACATCTAACAACGTTAAAGGCTCGATCGGGACGGTCAACCCGGTGAGTCAACCCTTTAAACGCTTAGAAATGGTAATTGGCCTGTCTAAATGACGTTTTTTGGCCTGACCTTCAACAGATAATAGTTTCAAATCGATGAGACGCAACTAATCCTATAAAATACCCACAGATTTTTCACTCTTTCTCCCGTTTTTTTTCGTTTTTTTTAAATAAGCAGCTGCTGTCTAGATCTGAAAATATATAGACTTATAGCCGACGAAAATGCCAATTTCGTCGGCCAAACTTTCAAAAGTTTTCGTCGGCTAAAGTTTCAGAAAAAGGCCGACGAAAATTCAAATCGTCGACTAAAATATGAATATAGCCGACGATTTTTTTTTTTACCAACGAAAAAAAAAATCGTCGGCCATTCTAGGGGAATAGCCGACGATTTTTTTTTTTAGCGACGAAAAAAAAAATCGTCGGCCATTCTTGGGAATAGCCGACGAAAATTTTATGTCGTCGGCCGTTTTTTTTAATTTCGTCGGGAAAAGCCTTTTTTCTGGTAGTGTGGTAATCGAGATCACCTCCTACTTGGTCACAGTTTAGATGCATGTTCTTCCAAAACTGAACTTCTGGACAGTTAATTAGTACCCACCAATGTGCAATGGCTACCTCATAATCTTTCAACTGGTAGGAAACTGACATGTTTTCACCGTGTACAACATCGTCGGAGAGTATGGAAAGATTGAACTGTGAAGGTACATCTTCCGGTATGCCTTCCTGTAACGCTTCTAAATACAGCTTCATGTAGGTGACGCACTCATGTGCAATATATGCTTCAGCTATACATCCTTCAGGTGCGGATCTGTTTTGGACAAAATCACCGTATTGTCCAAGTTGCCTATAAATCAAGTTTTTAAAGTGTTATGATAATAAGTTAATACTATATCACATATATTGATGAGGAAATTAACATAAGGTGTAAAATACGTACCTTTCCATCGGATACATCCAAGTGAAGTGCACAGGACCGGTAAGCAACAACTGCCGAGGAAGATGGATCATGAGGTGAGGCATGATGTCGAAAAAATTTGGAGGAAATATCATCTCAAATTTACACATGATATGAACGATGTCTTGTTGCATTTCCCGGAGGTCAGATTTTCTCACTTCCCGTGTGCATACCTTCTGGAAACATCTTGCCAACGCTACTAACGGCTCCATAACGTGACGGGGAAGGAACGGTCGAATGAAAACAGGGAAGAGACGTTGTAGCAGGATATGATTGTCATGACTTTTCAACCCGTAAAGATTGTTGAATTGTCTGTTCACACACTTGGCTATATTTCCAGCAAAGCCTGAAGGATACTTGGCCCGACTTATCCAATGGAAAATTTCTGATTTATGCTCAGGCTTGACGGTGTAAGGAGCTTGAGGCATTTTTCTCTTCCCTTGTTTCAACCATAGTTGTTTTCTGATATTCATGTTTTGCAGATCAGTGCGAGTCTTAGGACCGACTTTCGTCTTCCCCTCCAAGTTCAGCGTTGTGCCCACCACACTTTCAGAAACATTTTTTTCTAGGTGCATAACGTCTAGGAAGTGACGGATCAGTAACTCACACCAGTACGGGAGTTCCCACAATATGCTCTTATGTGTCCAGAATTTGTACTCCTCAGGCCTTTCAGGTATTTCCGCTACAATGTCGGGATGATTGCTGAGGTGCTCCCATAATCGCTGAGGCACTCTGGACAAGCCTTGTATCCCCTAACAACGCTGCCCGACAACATCCCATAAGCAGGAAAATCACTGATGGTACCAATAACCATGGCATGCATGTGGAACGTCTCCTCCTTGTACTTGTCAAAAGTGGGATGACCAACGTCCCACAATACCTTAAGCTCTTCAATCAATGGTCTCATATACACATCGAGACATTTTCCTGGGTAACCAGGCCCCGGAATCAACAACGTCAACATATTATATTCCTTCTTCATGCACATCCACGGAGGAAGGTTGTAAGGTACCAAAACCACCGGCCATATACTGTATGAAAGACTCATGGTGCCGAAAGGGTTAAACCCGTCGATTGAGAGCCCGAGCCTGACGTTTCTGACATCTGATGCAAAATGAGGAAACTCGTTGTTTATATTCTTCCAAGCCGCTCCGTCAGAGATGTGTGTCATGATATCTGCGTCTCCCGCGTCCCGCTCACCGTGCCATCTCATAGCTTTTGCGGTGGTTTCTGACATGTACAACCGCTCAAGCCTATCTCTCAACGGAAAATACCGAAGCACTTTCACAGGTTTCCTATTGCCTGATCCCGTTAACTTATATCGTTCAGACTGACATATCGGACATGCGTCAAGGCTAGCAAGGTCATTCCCTTCTGCATCTTTACCCCAGAAGAGAACGCAGTCAAATGCGCATGCATGGATCTTAATGTAGGAAAACCCTAGATCTTTGAGGATACTTCGGACCTTACGGTGATTGGTAGGATTACGATGACCCTCCTCCAACAACGAAGAAGTGTACTGTAGATATTCATCCACTTGCCTGATAGTCGATTTTGTCTCGACTTTAATCCTCATTACCTCCATCACACTTTGAAGAACTGTCTTCTCAGAACTTGAAGACACAGGGGTCTGTTGCAATGCAATCAGTTTGTTTTACTTGTCAAAGGCAGCAGTGTTGACAACTTGTGGGAAGGGCAGCACCGGGTCATGCATATATTGTTCCCCACGTACACCGCTTTCAAAAGGAAACACGTCGTTGACGAATGCAATTGTTGGATCGTTGGATGTACTACTACTGCCCGCCTCAAAAAACTGCCTATGATCATGCGATCCATCTAATGATGGCTCACCGTGATATATCCAACGTTTGTACTTCAGCCAAAACCCATTACTCTTTAGGTGCTCCCATACTGTCCTAATCGGAAATCGACACATATCACTGCGACACTTACATTTCTTGCACGGACAATAATGGTAATCATTCCCGTTTGCATTTTCCTCGACGAACTGCAAAAAATTCACAACTCCTGTAGTGTATCGTCGGTCATGCCTTGGAAGCAAAATCCAACTCTTATCCAGATCCATATATAGCCTGATAATTATATATATGTATAACTTTAATTAATAAGAAATTAATTAACACATACATATATATATATATATATATATATATATATATATATAAATCCTTAATAATTAATTACATTACAATATATATTATTATCAACATCAACTCATATATATATACCATTAATTAACAACCATTATTTAAGTTACACTATATATCAACAACTATTAATTAACATATATATATATATATATATTTTAACACTAATTAAAATAACATCAAATTAAAATACATAATTAAACTAAAACTTAAAATCAACTCAACTAAAATTGTGAAAAATGTCAATGAGCTTGGGATATTAATAAGCCTGATTGGAACCTGAAATTCAGATAAACATGATTGTGAAAAATAATCTACAATGAAGCCTAAGAATATCAGAGCAAAGATGCTAGGTTTTATTCAACATGGAAGTTATGGTGTGGGGCGAATGTCAAAGCCGTAATTAAAACGAGAATCATATCATATCTCGTAATATGCAATTGTCATAGTTCCGATTAAATTTGAGATTGATTTTGGGATGTTCGTTGGAATCAATTTCCTCTGATTTGTCTGGCAGTAAGTAATAAAAGAGACGCAAGGCGGCAAGAGGAGGAGGAGGAGGAGGAGAAAATGGAAGGTGGGAAAGTCCCAGAAATCAGGAAGGACTGGGTGACTAACCGGTGGGTCATATTCTCACCCGCCAGAGCTAAGCGACCTTCCGACTTCAAATCCAAAGCGCCCGTGCCTGTGCCTGTGCCTGTGTCTGAGCACCAACAACAAGATCAATCATGTCCCTTCTGCCTCGGCCGCGAGCATGAGTGTGCTCCCGAGATCTTCCGGGTTCCTCCCGACGACCCCAACTGGAAACTCCGAGTCATCCAGAACCTCTACCCTGCCCTCAGCCCCAACCAGCAGCAGCAGAAGGAGCCCTCCTCGTCTTCGTTGGGGTTGGGTGAAATGGTGACTGGCTTCGGGTTCCACGACGTGGTGATCGAGAGCCCTCTTCACTCTCTTCACCTCTCCGACCTTTCCCCATCTCAGATCGCCCGTGTTCTTCTCGCCTACACCACCCGGATCCACCACTTCCTCACTATCCCTTCCATCCGATACGTCCAGGTTTCCCTCTTTACTCTCTTGCTTCATTCATTTTAATTTGTTAGACTTGATGTTCGAATCATTCGATTTTATTCAAGGTGTTTAAAAACCACGGGGCTTCAGCTGGGGCGTCAATGTCTCACTCTCACAGTCAGATGATGGCTCTCCCTATTGTTCCTCCTGCTGTTGCTGCTCGGCTTCACTCTATGAGTGACTATTTCAATCGGACTGCCAAATGTAGTGTTTGTGAAATCAACTCCAAGGACCTTTTTATCCATCAATCTGCTCATTTTGTTTCAATTGTACCTTATGCTGCTACATTTCCCTTTGAGATGTGGATCATTCCACTCACTCACTCTCCTCATTTCCACCAACTCGATGCCGACAAGGTACTTCTTCTTAGAGTTCTCATTTCTGTTCATGACCTGCCATCTGCACATATCAACTCAATGGCTTCAACATAAGTCGAGATGGAATCTTGTTTATTTTGAAATATTATCCAATCTTCTGTAATTTATAAGTAGGTCACTTTCCGGTCAGAAAGGAAACACAAGTATTGAGTTTTGCATCATTCAATTTTAAAATGTAATGTTCAATGTCCTTAGGTTGATTTCTTTTTGCACAAGTTGCCCTGACTAAAATATGGTACAATAGGGGTTTTATTAAGCTTGAATTTATATGCACAAGGACCTTGTCTTTGATAAGGAAATCAGAGAGCTACTTGTTTTAAAGGAGAGCCCTTCAGTTTTCCACAAATGAAAACTGGAATGGTGAAAAATCCTATAACAAAGATTATACAACTCTCAATGACTTGGCTTAGATCGTTGACTTGCGTTTGAAGCAATATCTACTTTAAAATTTACACAAATGTTTTCAGCTGATCTCCTGATTTATCTACTTAGACTGCTTTCTTATTAGTTACTGTGCAACTCTGCAGGCAGTTGATCTTGGGGGGATCCTGAGACTCATGCTTGGGAAGATGGCTTTGCAGTTGAATAATCCACCATTTAATTTCATGATTCAGACTTCTCCTCTTCGGGACAGTGCTTCAGAGTTACCTCACTCGCATTGGTTCTTGCAGATAATACCCCAGTTGAGTGTTGCAGCTGGTTTTGAAATTGGGACGGGTTGTTACATAAATCCAGTCTTCCCAGAGGATGCAGCAAAAGTTCTGAGGGAAGTAAATGTTTTACCCTTGGAAGGAGATGATTAGAATAATATGGTAGCATAATTAACTTATAAATTAAAAATTAGAAATAAAAATTGTTAGAAAAATCCTACTTTGTATGAGGGAACCAATGTGCTCCTATTGTTTCATCATAAATTCTCCTATGAGTTTGGGGGTTTGAATCAGGTATCGCACACCATCACATACATGAGTACTTGTTGTGTCTTTCATGTGGATATCAGTATCTGTTTCATTTTTTCATCCCAACTCCTTCCATCGCTTCTTTCGTTTCTTTTGCTCATCTGCTTTCCCTCTCCATATCTGTTCATATCCCTTAGGTAGGAATCTGTAACAAAGTTATTAAGCATGTCTCGTAAGCATAGATCTACTCATCTCCAATTTTTTCAGGAGAAGATTGGAAGTGTGTGGCAGCTGTAATGGAAGTTTTACATTTCCATTTGGTCTTTAGGTGTGTGCCATGTTTTTACATGTCAAGTCATTATTTCTTAGCGTAGTATAGTGTAAGGTCTTTGTGATCCCCCCCCCCCCCATAAATTTGGGTAGCAGAAAGAATCATTGCGTCGAAACTAGATTTATATTAATAGGGATGAATTTGATGTTTGAGGACACTAATATTCAGCGACTGAAACCATGCATCGTTTGAGGATCAAAGGAAGGAAGACGTTTCTGAGATAAAATGCTTGCTCCATTTCAAGTTTTTTTTTAATTTTTATTTTTTTTATTTTGTTTATTTTTTAATTTTTTAAATCTATTAAGAGTATCTGGATTTCTTTGTTTTAAGCTTAGACAGAGGGATGTCCTATTTGTAGTTCTCTCTTATTATGGTTCTTATGGTCAGATCCTAAGCAGCACGGACACGTAGCACACCTCGCGTATCGCGTGTCGGACACGTATTAGACACAGACACGCACGGACACGCGGAAATATGCACGGACACGCGGAAATATGCACGGACACGCGTACTACATTTCAGACACGATTTGGACACGTGCGTCCATGGGAAATGGGGTTGGACACGGACACGGACACAGACACGCTAGTGGTGCTCAGATCGCCGCTGCCGCCGTCGCCGTTGGTCTTTTGGGCCATGGACTCGGGATCAGGAGAGCTAGATCTGTAGAGACAGAGAGCTGTTCGGCGAGGATGGCGAGGTTGGCGAGGCACGAGCTGACTGAGGAGAGAGGAGTCTGTTGTCGGGGTGAGGACGGTGGTGGTGTAGACGGGAGGAGAGGCCGAGGGAGTGGAGAAAGGAGAAGAGGGAGGAGCGGAGGAGGCCTGAGCCGACTGAAGAGAGGAGTTCGTCGTCGGGGGGAGGACGGTGGTGGTGGGGACGGGAGGAGAGGCCGAGGGAGTGGAGAAAGGAGAACAGGGAGCAGCGGAGGTGGCTGACGAAGAGGGCCACAAGGGGTTTGATTCCCTTCTCGTCCTTACTCGACGGGTCTAATGCACCTGCCATGTTCGTTTGTTAATACTAAAACTGTTAAAACCCACATCACTATTTTACTATAAAGCTCCTCAATTTCATGACCACACAAAAATTGGCTTAAAGGGTTCTACTTTTTCAGCACTCTTTCTCTATCTCTCTAAAGGCTTGTTTGGTTTTTGTTGTTTACAAACTCTGTTTTTTATTTTATATATATATATATATATACGGGTCTAATGCACCTGCCATGTTTGATTGTTTATACTAAAATTGTTAAAACCCACATCACTATTTTACTATAAAGCTCCTCAATTTCATGACCGCACAAAAATTGGCTTAAAGGGTTCTACTTTTTCAGCCCTCTTTCTCTATCTCTCTAAAGGCTTGTTTGGTTTTTGTTGTTTACAAACTCTGTTTTTATATATATATATATATATATATATATATATATATAATATTATTTAATTAACGTGTCCACCGTGTGTCTGTGTCTGAACAAAAATTAATTTTGACGTGTCCATGTATCGAATCGTGTCCGTATTGGACACTCGTACTCGTGTCCTTACTGCTTAGGTCAGATCATTATTCTACTTGTTGCTTAACGGATGGTTTTTTCGACTACAAGAGCGCAATGCAACACAAAAAAGAAAGTGGTAAACTGAAACCAATTTAACCCATATTGGGGGCCATGTCTTCGGCTATGGTCCTTTTCCATCGAAATGTCTTGTAGCGAAAAAACATAAATATATCCCGGTGTCGCATCTTATCTCATTGATTGGGGTCTCCATGTAGCAGTAGAGAAACAATGGCAATGTCCACCATGGCTTCCAGTCCATTATTGCTCTCTAACTTCAGACGTTGCTCTTTTACTAGTTACAACAAGAGGGTACTCCCACTTAGAGTTGCAGCTGTGGCTTCAATCCCATTTCAGCAACCCATCAACGTGGACTACCTGGAGCAAGAGTTCAGTGGCCATGGAGTCATATTCAAAGGCATTGGTGACGATTGTGTTGCCAAGATGAGTCTTGACAATGGCAGCAAAGCCATCTTGATGCTTCCAAGTGGCCTAATTGCGTCCTACAAAGCTTCCATGTGGCATGGTGGCACTGTTGAGTTGCTCCAGTCTTCAGTCTCCCAAGAAGCCAATGTCATCCAAGGAGGGGTGTCTGTGGCTTTGGAATGCCTCAGTCTCAGTCTCAGTGAAGAACAAGTTTCATGGTCTCCAAGTAATTGGTCCCTTCATAACATCACAGGAAATCCTCAGGACTCTATTCAGGTATTTCCATCATTCGCGGCTTGTCTGATTTCTTTGAGAAAACACCACTTCATATAAGCATGTTAATGCAGGTAGAACTGATCAGCACTGATTCCCCTGACATGGTTCAAGTCAAGTACATTGTGACTCTCCAAGACGACGTCCTAATCTCACAGCTTGTGGTCTCTAATAACTCTCATTCTGCGTCACTCCAACTAAGTGGGTGCATTTTGAGCCATCTGACAGTGAGCTCACCAGATGCTACTTTTGCAGTCGGTTTAGAAAGATCAGATTTCTTTGGCAGGTTACCCATTTTGACAAGTTCAGCTATAATTCCCCCAGATTATGGTGGCCAGAAAAGTGAATCTCAGTTCAGCCGACTATGGAAACAAATGGCATCCAATGGTTGGGGTCCTAAGAAGGGTCACCAAACAGAAACTGAACAAGAGAATATTGAGGAAGGGGAAGAAGATGACAATTATAAGAACATAAGGGAGCAAATGTGTCGAATATACACCAGTGCGCCTCGAGACTTCACAATTATTGACAGGGTTAGTATTTTTACTTGCATACTTAAGGGAGCAATTGTGTTTTTTCATTTTTCTTTAAGGCAAAGGTGTCTGTCTAACAGTTCAGTCTTTTCTTGGTGATTAAATGGAACAGGGTAGACGAAACTCAGTGGTGATTGGAAGAGATGGGTTTGGAGAGCTATACATGTTCAGCCCTGGCTCAAGTCATGAATACTATGGCGAATATGCTTATGTCTGCATTGGCCAGTCGGCGGTGCTCAATCCAATTATCTTGGGGCCTAAGGAATCATGGACAGGTGGACAGCGTTTACACAATCCAAATCTGTAACTGTGTACTGAGAACAAAAACGTTATAGTTACTTGATTGTTAATGAAAAGATGAAGTAGCTCTTGATTATATAAATGCAAAACTTGTTCAATGTGGCTACGTTAGCAGGCTAAAAAGTTACCAGAATAAGATTACTAGTTGTAAATATAGAAAACTCTGCAGTTCACCATTTCCATGTTGCAGTAATATTGCACAAGTCATTGATCATGCATAAGATTCTTTTTTAGAATTTGGCAAGACACAGTAAATGATATGTAAGAAATAATAAGGACTTTGGCATTATTTAAACCACTTATGCAATTTTTTATATTTTTTTATTTTATTTAAGGGGAAGACGTCATGCATATTGCATTAGAACGAAAATTAGACATTACACAATACGATTTCCAACTCTGGAGGGACATGCCCACTCCAAGAGAATTGGAAACCCGATAATAAAGCAAATTTAGCTGATTTATGCGTCATTGAATTGACCTCTTTAAAAACATAAATAATTCTTAATCCTGTAAAGTAAACTACACAAAAGTACTTGACAATAATTTAATTAACAAATAAGTCACCTACCATATTTTTTATACAAATTAAGACTAAATTTTACAAAGTGTTGTCAAGCTGCCACTTGTCACTAAAAATTTACTCTTTTACCCTTCTTAATATTCACGCTTGTATTCGGTCATAATTGCTGCTACTGCACTAGATGGCAGAGAAATAGGAAATCTGCTATTCCAGACAACTATGAAATAGTTTTTCTCACCGAAGCAGATTTTGACTTCGGTATAGAAGATGATCCTAGAACGTATGCTGAAGCTATTGAGTCAGTGCAGAGAGATAAATGGATGGAGGCAATGGAATCTGAGTTAAAATCAATGGATATGAGTGGAGTTTGGGATCTGTTCGCGTCGGTTTTGACACCAGTCTAACTGTCAACACGTGGGGGTGGCGGAGGTAGATTTCAGTCCTGGTGCGAGCGTGCCAGTACCTTTGGGTTAGGTACAACCTTGGTGGCGGACGACGTCTGGCGAGCGAATCACCCTTGGCGAGCGGATGACGCTGGCGAACGAATCACCCTTGGCGAGACGCTGGCGAACGAATCACCCTTGGGATGACTCTGGCCAACGAATTCGTCTGCTCCCTTATACCTGACTTTTCGATCAAGCGACTGTTACGCGGGCGTTGACAGGCCGGCGTAAAGGCTCGAACAAGACCTAATAAACGATTACTAGGATTTTCTACTCAACCTATTGTAGATTGACATAATCTTACTTCGATCCTGAGATTCAAAGCAGAGCTATTAATCAAGACCGCGGAGTGGGTTTCGTCCAACCTCTGGCAGATTGGGAAAGACTGTTACCGGGGTAACGACTCGATTTATCACAAGACGTGATGACTAGACTCGATATGTCTCAGCGATGCTTCGACACAAACGCAAGACACTTTCGACAACAGCGGCAGGTGTACGGCGACCGATGGTGGGCGTAGGTTTGCGGTTAGGTTGGAAGAGTGGTCGTTTGCAGTTGGTGGAAGACAGTTCGCGAGAGATTGCTCCGGAGAGGCTTGCAAGATTTGCGAGGCAAAAACTTGTTGTTAGATGATAGGAGCACAATGTGCGACGATATTATATGTTTTTACCCTCATTTTTGCTTTGTTTAACCCTTATTTGTCTAAGATAGAGTCATAATATAGTTTAGTGTTAATTTGATAGAGTTTGGCGAAAAGTTAGTTAAGAATCCGAAAAATGACTAAGTTTGAGGAATCTGGAAAATAATGCAAGTTGTCTTTTTCGTGATTCTGAGATGAGTAAAAATACAATCTATCCTTGTCCGAATTTAATGAAATTTTGTGTGCTTATTATTCATATACTGAGGAATGTTGTGTTAAAATTTCAGATCAATCGAAGTTCTGGAAGTCACCCAAAAGATGGCTGCAACTTGGCAGTCCGAGCAAACCAATCTAGGGACTTCTAGGATTTTCCTAGGACTGTGTCCCAAATTATAAAAATCAATCCCGACGACTCATAATGAATTTGATCAAACTGTTTTATATGGAGGTAGCTATGTGTGTCTAGTTTCTCTGGGACTTGGAATCGCATCAATCGGAGCTCTGAGGAGGAAGTTATGCCGGATTTACTGGAGTAAGGTCATTTTGCCGGGAAAACAACAACTATCCCGGTTGCACAATGAAAGCTTTTCTTTGGACTTTTGAAGCATGGATCGGATATTATGGACCTAAAGATATGTCCATACTAACTTAATGAGAAGATTCAAGTCCAAGATAAGGCCAAGAAGAGTTTAGAAGAAAAGAATTCAGATAATAAGAGAAAGAAAAAGAATCCTGATTAATTTCGGGAAAATTCCTGTGCACGTCTCTCAACTTCCACGGACTCTCGCGGACAGCTCACAATGAATCAGAATTCGAGCCTTATATGGATAGAAAGCTACGGGAGTCTAGTTTCCAACCCAACTGGAATCACCTTAATATCTATCTTCTAGAGAAAGATATTCCATAATCTTCACTCGAAGGTCAAATCTGCCAGCAGGATAAGTTTGAGAAAAACTAGGTTTTGTGAACCCTAGTTGCAGCCACCCTTTTGCCTCTATATATTGGACGATTTTCACACAGAAAATATCATCTTCTCTTCCTCACTTGAACTTACCAAAACTCTGCCGAATTTCCACCATAACAATCCTCACATAGAGCAAAGCCGAACCATCTCCACCACCTTTCCTAAAAATTATTCCAATCACCATCACCAATCCTCTTGCCGAATTCTTCAACGAAGGTTCTCAATTCGGATTGTAATTTTCCATGGCTTTTGTTTCTTTGTACTTATACATTATTTTGTCTATGAAATATGTATGGATTCTTGGTTGTAATTTTGGTTTTGTAAATTATTCTTGGGATTTCCTAATTCTTGTTATATTATTTGGTTATCTTTGGTTTAATTTCCGAATTATGCATGTGGTTTAATCGAATATGGTATTATGGGCAGTAGGCTTTTGCATATTTTCTTGATTTAATTAGGTTGATTTCCTGAATTTGTATGCATAAAAATCGTATGCATGGAGGTAGTCTTGGCCATGACTATCCTTTGTGTGTTGGTTTCACATGCCGATTTAATACATGTTGAATCATACGCGAAGTTGGTTTTAATTTGTATTAATCTAAAGGGCTAGAATAATTCTGGAAATTTGCATGTCGATGTGGGATGAGTGACGCCATACCTGCTAACATGTTTCCAATTCGACATATTGTGCTTATGTGCTATTTGTGTTTAATTTCTACCCGAAGTGTTTTTAAACCGATTAGTACCATGTTTAGGATTACACGCGAAGTTGATTCTAAATACTTGTGATGTTTTGAATAATTAGATATACCGCGAAGGCTCTAATTAAATTGGAACTTAATTGAATCTTGGATCCGAGTTTAGCTTGCTGCCCCTATTACTTTGTTTAATTTCGTTGCATGTTTAATGAGTTTTGTGTTTTGTGATTGTGTGGAAGATGTTGATCAATTGTATATAATAATTTAGGATTTAAATTTAGTAAAAATCAGTAGGTAAATTAGATATAAAAATCGATACCCCCCTTTATTTGCAACACTTTGTGTGATTGAAAGCCCTAGATTTCCCCGGATAGAATGATCCCTACTTGTCCTAACTACAATTGACACAAATAGGGTATTATGTGTATGAAGTTGTTTTGCAGGTACTTTGTGCTTGGATAATAGCTCCATCATTAGATGGTTGTGAACCCTTTCTACGTTGTCCAAGAGTTCTTTATATAGTGATCTCAAAACCCCAAATATTTGTGTATCAAGCATAATGGATTCTGATATCGAATATGATTCAATTACCTTAAACCACCTCCAATTCAGATTCCTAGAAGGACTCCAAATCTTATTCCTAGACGGAATGCAATTTAAAATATATTGGATTACCCATTAATGGATGACCCTTTGGGCTTCGGCCCATAGTCTCGGGTAAATGTTAATTTAGGCCCAAACATTGCCCCCCAGCCTTCGAAATTAAAAGCCCATTGAAATTGAAGAAGGTTGAGAAAGCCCGATCCGGACCCATTTAAAAACCTAAAAGAATGCGTCGTTCCCTCTAACTAATGCAACTTTACCAATTCGAGCTCAGAAGACTGTTCACGAACCCCCAATCGTTTCTAAACACACCGCCTCAGAAATTCACAGAACCTCTTTTCAGATTCCATAAAGCCCTAATCAAGAAACGCCAATTCCATCCTGAAATTTCAAACTTTTCTTCACCTCTCAACCATGGCCTAAAAAATTTACTACCCAGAAGCTCTCCGCGGAAAGAAAAGAATCATTGATTCTGTCCTCGAGATTGGAAGCTCATTTCAGACCTCCCTTACCCCACCTGATGACTACGGCCGTGCCGGGCTAGGTCCCAAGCAACAAGAGTTCAACACCCAAGCCCTATCTTCCATTGTGGACCAGTGCCGTCCGCCACCTGTGGCGTTCCGCGCTCATAGCATCAACTGTGGAGAATGGAAATCCACGAACCATTTTGAGGTTCCCATCACCCCTGGCTGCTGGCCTCTACCAACCCAGACCAAGGTGGATTGGTATCAAGAGGCAGAAGATAGACGCCCGAAGGTGGCGATATGCTAGGATAGAAGAGGTCATCGACCTTTGCTTCAACCTCAATCCAAAGGGAGGAAATCGCTGCATGTTTATGTCCCTGGCATGTTTCTGGAACCCCTCCGCGAACGCCTTCGACTTCAAGTTCGGGCAAGCCAGTATCACCCTTCTAGACCTATATGCCGGGCTAGGATTCCCTATGGGCAGAAAACCCTTTGATCAAGATGACTATCCACAAAGTGATGTGTCATCCACCCTTCTGCCCCCTCTCAACAACATGAGCTATCTGACGTGGATTGATGAATTTAGCCCAAGGACGAATGATATCGGAGGAATAGCCTTCCTCGACTTCTGGCTGAACAAGTTCGTATTCTGCCCATCCGCCTCCAAGATGACCAAGACCTACAAACGAATGGCGGAAATCCTCTATGCCCTCAATGAAATCAGCCTCGCCCCAATAGTCTTGGCACAACTTTACAGGGGGCTCCATACCCTTTCGATGAATCCCTTGACCTGCAAAGTCCCTGGACCGCTTTGGATTCTGGAGATATGGGCTAACATGTACTTCCCCGGATTGGCTTCGGAGCCAAAGGAGCTAAGGGACAAGATGATCGTGGGAGCAGCCTATGCTGGCCAGCCGCCTCACTATGTTCAAGGCTATGCGCCTTGTTTTGATATTATTTACCAGACAGATGCGCCAGGCTTCTACTCGGAGGCCCAGATGCTCCTTAACCGGCAGCACCCTTCGGCTCTGAGGACTGGCTTTCTGCCATCCGTCGATCAATGCGAGGAGGGGCAAAGATTATTTCTACAATGCATATCCATGGCGGACCTCCCCCTCTTTTCTTCAGACAAAGGTGGACAAGGCGTCGAAGTGTATGCACCTCAGCTATTCGCACGCCAATTTGGACTTATGCAGCTTCTTCCTTATCCAGCAGTCCAGAGTCTCAACCTATTCTCCACCTGGCGGCCAAGCAAGGACAATCCGGCGAATGAAGATGCTCCTTCAACTTCTACCCTGCGTCCTGCAATCCTTCCTTCACTAGAGGAATGCCCAGAGTTGGTAATTTCCCACATTGCCTCAGACGAATATCAAGTTTGGTGGGAAAACCTCCGAGGCCACTTTTTCAAGAAGGAGTCTCTGCATTGGTTCCTGTCCTTATTTAGGAGCCATCAGAAGTCTCTCACCTCTGAGGACACCAAGGTACTCGATGGGGGCCCTTTGTACCCTGAGCTAGAAGCTGATATTGTACAGGTAAACATTCACTAAGCTACTATTCACCTTGGTTATGTTGTATTTAGAAAAACCACTAACTGATCTTTCGTGCCACAGGTCTCCAAGAAATCCCTTCCTGCCATGAAGAAAAGGAAGGCTCCTCAAACTCCCCCTGCGGCGGCTCAAAGTCAGAAGAAAGTGAAGCCTCCTCCCCTAGCGATTGAAGACGAAGAAGATGAGGAGGACAACGTGCCAGTAAGTGTTTACATTAGTCCGCCATTATCCGCAAATCATTAACTGATATTTTCCTTTAGACCAACTTATAAGTCTGATGCAGTTGGCGAACTTTCTTCCTCAGGGGCTAACTCTCAAACGAAGTAGGAAACCAGCTCCCAGTACTGCTCCCACTGCACCCAAACCAATTGAGATTTCCTCAGGTGAGTCTTCCGGCTCTATTAGTTCACCACCAGACGGTCCTGAATCCGGATATAGGGTTCCAGAGACCTGGGATGAAATCCAAGCCGCCTGGCGAAAGCTTGAAAATTTTCTTGATCGATGCCGGAGAAAACCTCCTACAGATGCGACTCCCCTAAACTGGCTTTCTGCTGATACAGGTACCACCTGCACTCCTTTGGTCAATGCTCCAACTCTAGCCCAGACTAATCTTTTGACCATTCCGGCCCCCTCCGCAGAGGAAACCGTGGCAGAGACATCATCCGCCAGAGTTACGACAGCACTGGCGAACGTGGAAGAAACGCCGAGGGTGATACTTCTGGAGTCAGACCAAGAACCAGAAGTACCAGGGGTGACCATCGAAGAGTTCCTGCAGTCAAACACGGACGTCGACAAAGAGGCCGGATCCCATCTCGAAGTGCTCCAAGCTTCTTCCTTGGGCGAACCTGCGGAAACAATGATTCCAAGGGTAGAAGTCCAGGCGGATACCCTTCCCGAACCAGAGGTACCCTTCTTACAACCTTAATTTATTTTAGGTTTAGAATGTCTAATTATTAATTCTCATCATACTCCTATGTTCTTTTCAGGTGATTGAGACTCCTATCCAGCCTAGGAGTGATGAGAATACTGGCGTACGGAGCTTGGTCCCATTTCTTCCTCAGCCTAACATCCAAAACAAGGGTCCATTCGCGTCAATCTCCCCACAAACCGCCACCACCGGCTCCAAATCCATCCCTCGGCTTAGTGACGATCCTCTAATGAAGCTGCCAACCCCAAGGAGGGACAAAGCTGAAATCAAGAAAGCCTGGAGCTTCATAAGCCAAGTATACCGGGAAGATCTCACAGATGAGAAGGTTCGTGAGAGGATCCAAGGCGCACTGCAGACCCTGGAGAATCAAGTTCACTGTCTGCCCACCACAGCTCAAGCCAGGGTGAAAGAGATTCTGATCACCTTCCCTGAGCTCCTTGGAACCCTCCAAAACAAGGAGGGCGAGGCTCCAAAACAAGAAGCCAAAACCAGCAAGAAGACTTCGGTCCTGTCCAAGGCCATGAAATCCTACTCCTCCCTTGTGCTTGCTGTCGAACAAGAAGACGAGGAGGAAATCAAACGCCTGGAACGAGAAAAAGAGCTTCTCGATCGGAAAATAACAATGGTGCGGGAGAGGTAAAATGCTCGACTTGACGCAGCCCACGAGCAAAGGGTTCACTTGATGAAGCTTCGGGCCGAGACAGAAGAAAGCCAAGCAAAAGAAGTGAAACTCCAAGGTGAAATCGAATATCTGAAGGCTAGGATAGGAAGGTTAGGATTTGAGTTGTTTGAACTCCAGACCATGCCCCCAGAGTGAATTGGGCCCTTATGTAACATTTATCCTTCATATAATATTGGATTAGAATCAAAAAGTCCAACCCTAGCCTGATGCAAAGCCCAAACTCATTCGGCTCAACTAAAAGCAGCAACATAGCGTTTAATGATCCCTAACTGCAAATGTCAATTTCCAAGATGTAGTCAATTTGAAATTCAAACCTCGTGATCCTCTATAGCACCAAACGGTTGAGGACCATAAAAACCTTCATAACTCCGATTTGACCGATGGTGGGAAACCCTAATTTATCCCAGCCGTTGGATTTCACTCGCCATTCGCTATATAATGAAACCCTGAGTATGCAACGAAGACATATCTCTCTTTGCCTTTTGAATTCAGCATGTCTATCCCATTCTCTAGATTCTCCACCAAGCCACTATGGCTTCCTGAGTCCTTTCCCCCGGATTATACAGAGATGTTTGTTCAAACACCTTAAGTTGTATAATCTGGTATTAGATATCGTCTAAGTCTGCTAACCGTTCAAGCTCCCGCTTCCTCTTCAGGGAGCCTGATTGCTTCCAACGGCTGAAGCAACCTATGGGTCGGTGAGATGGATGACAATTTGGACGGATGGTCGGAGGGAATTTGAGACACCTCCATGGGTAAATTTCGTTCAAGAAATTTAGAAGTATAGGCTTATAGGAAATTCTGTACTTGTAAAGCTCTTGACCGCAAAGTCATCCATGAAATGTAAATAAAAACTTTAATTTACCTTGTCGAAAAACAAAATCATTGTTGTTTTCCGTGCTGAATTACAACCATAAACTGTTAAGAACCATAAACATTGATTCTCAAGCAAACTATGTAAATGAACCTCGAGTAGATTCATCATGTACTTAAAAGACTAATGAACCTTAAGCAGATTCATCATAAAAGAAAGACTAAAAACAAAACTAATGAACCTTAAGCAGATTCATCCGCCAAGTCTTCAATCCTGAGTTTCCCCAGTATTGCCCCCTTAGTATTCCTAGGCTGAGGCAAGTTATGTTGCCAAAGCCAAGGGAACTAAGGCAGAGAGTTATTGTGTTGGTAGGAGGCATTAGGCCGAAGCTTGCCCCCCGGTCTCAACCATAGCAAGTGACTCTTCAAATTCCCAAACACTAGAGAAGTACTTCTTGAGATGGCGCCCATTGATAGGGTTTCGATGGACGTCACCCTCCAAATATCTAAGTTGATAAGCACCCTTGCCAACAATCCGATCAATGACAAAGGGGCCCTCCCACTTGGGAGACCATTTACCACGTCCAGTATCTCGTTCGCCAAAGGGAAGCATAGCCTTCCAAACCAGGTCGCCCTCACCATAGGACTTATGATCGAACCGCCGAAGCGACTCAAGCAATCAAAAAACCCTACAATCGTTAGTAGTATAGAATAAGTAGGGATCGTTCTAGCCGGGGATTAAGGGTACCTGAAATATGAGAATGTTAACAAAAATATTTACAAATATATATGCACACAATTGTCACACTTATATACATATATACAAATTTATCATGGGGGATGAAGATGAGGTTCGGCAGCAAGGGCTGCCCTAGACGACACACGGCAACAAAACAGAAAATAAATCCTAGGTCTAATATTTACAAGTTTGATCATCATCTCTCACGCATCACATAACACAAAACACACAAATTACACACAAGAATCATGCAAGACTCGGCAATTTAATTCAAGTTTCTTAGACTCTATTCAATTCCAATTTCAATTAGAGCCTCAACGGTCATCTAATCACTAGACTCTTTCTTAAATATTTAGAAAACACTCAACGTAGAATC
This sequence comes from Potentilla sterilis, assembly GCA_963682095.1. Classification (NCBI taxonomy): domain Eukaryota; kingdom Viridiplantae; phylum Streptophyta; class Magnoliopsida; order Rosales; family Rosaceae; genus Potentilla; species Potentilla sterilis. The sequence goes on from OY821764.1 coordinate 3,053,290, forward strand.
CTAAAATTATACTAATCATGTTTGAAAACACTCAACGTCGAAGACAAACACAAAGAGTAATTACGCACAAGAGTCTATAAATTGGAGACATATCTTTAGGTATGGCGTCACTCATCCTATCAACATGCAAGTTCATGAATTAATAACCTTGATTTTAACAACCTAGAATTCAGTTCGATCGTTGCCTAACTCAATTCCAAATTATTAAGTTGAATGAAATCGCAATCTACACAAGTGTCATGGCCATGGCGTCATGTAAACATTGATTTTTATGCACAAATTCATGAAACTAATCGAATAAAAACTAAAAATACAAGAACATGTTACTGCCCTAATCTAACATATGATTCAAGCATGTAATTGTTTGTAAAAGTCATAACATAAACTTCAATGAAAATTGCAACTCATGTTCATCATACAAAACCAAACGAAACAAAGTATTTTTATAACAACAATATGTGACTAAACCGAAATTAAAAACACAAGTCATAGGGATGGATCACACTTTAGAAACCTTGGAGAGCTTCGTCTTGGTGTGGTGGAAGAGGATCGGCAGCAGCTAGGCTAGGTGATAGGATCGGTGATGAATGATGGTGGTGTAGGTGGAATCGGTGACTATGTGTTTTAGGGTTTCGGGTTAGAACTTTGGTAGGAAAATTTGGTAGAGTTTAGGGCTAGTGCTTTGCAAAAGATGAGATGATTTTTCTGTAGGAAAACATGGCTATATATAGAGGCAAATTCGTCAGAAAACCCTAGGTAGAAAACCTAGTCCAAATCGGCAAAGGCAATCCTTGTGCAACAAGGTTTTGGTTCCTTCCTTTCTTGGTTCTTCTAGGAAACTTCTTTTTCTGATTTTTTTCTTCAATGCCTTGGCTTGGTGTCATCCTCTAACCTTCCTTAAGCTTGGACCATCATCACATATGCATTTGTACACCATTTGGTCCATCAAAAACAGAAAACACAAAAAGGGGGCAGTAGGTTTCTGAAATCGGCAGATTTGACCTTGTTGCAGTAATTCCGGCATATCTCCATCCGTGTAGCTCCGATTGATACGATTCCAAGTCTCAGATAAACTAGACACATATGGCCATCTCCCCATAAAATATCTCGACCAAATTTCTTGTGAGTCGTCGGGAATGATTTTTCGAAGTTAGGACAAAGTCTCAGGAAAATCCTGGAAGTCCCTGGATTGGAATGCTCGGACTGCCGTTTTGCAGCCAACTTTTGGGTGGCTTCCCGAACTCCGATTGATCTGAAATTTTAACACAACATTCCTCAGCATATGAATATTAAGCACGCCAAATTTCATAGAATTCGGACAAGGATAGATCATATTTGTACTCGTCACAAAATCGCGAAAAAGACATGTTTTGCACTATTTTCCAGATTTCTCATACTTAGTCATTTTTCGGACAATTAAGCACATTTCACCAAAACTCTACCAAAATTGACACTAACTATATTATGACTCTATCTTAGACAAATAAGAGTTAAACAAAGCATAAATGAGGGCATAAACATATAATATCATCGCACATTGTGCTCCTATCAACTACCCCACACTTATCCTTTGCTAGTCCCTTAGCAAACTAAATTAAACTAGACTCTAAACAAACTATTGCCCCTAACAATTTGTCTCAGGCTCGTATGTACACATAGCTTTCAAGTTATGCATGAGAATGTTAAGCACGAAAATTCCGAGCTTCATGAATATGTAACATCAATAAAAACATATAAGAACAAAATGTAAGCATGTAGACATGTTAAGCTAGTTCAATCCTCCTCACTAGGCATACTCTCTTCTTTTCTCTCGAAGCATGGTTATTCACACATAAGTATATGCAAGTGAAAGATAATGAATTACAAAGAGTGACTTGCATATGTCGTGAAAATCGAAAGCACTTTGTGAATTTTTATGGAAAAACCTCATATGATAACTATATGCACCAATGAACCAAAACCATATGCTTACTCTTGAGATAATCTCCACAATCAAATTTAACCATCTTAAGAATCATGAAAAAGATCAATAAAAGGGTTGTAATGGGGCTAGGTTAAGAGGTATTCGATATTTGGATAAGGAGGCTTAAAAACGTCACCGTGGCCTTTGGCAAAGCTCAAATCTCCTTATGTCTTCTCGCCAAGGGTCAAATTTCATCTTGTTGGACCCATACTTCATTTTTTTCCTCCCATAACATTACAACAATAATCAAGACAATAACCATGCACAAAATTTTTTCTTTTCTTTTTCAAGCCGTGCCTTACATCTTTCTTTTCTTGCTCTCGGTATCTTTTTCTTTTTCTTTTGGTCCGAGCAAAAATGTTTCAAAATGTTTCATTCTTTCTTTTTCTAAGGCACGGCATACATATACACTTTTCATAAATTCATGGCTAAGTCTTTCCCACACTTGTTCTTCTTCATCACTTCACGCAAAAACTCCTTCAAAAATCAAGCTTTGCCGTCACACAATGGTCAAGACATCACTATACTAAGTTCATGGAAAGTGTTTAAGGGTGATGAAAGAAAAGGCTAATCGTAGGCTCAAAGGGGGTTTACTAAGGTGTCCCACGACGGGCTCCAATAGGGCTCATGCTTTATTTGGTAATGGTGGTAAACCTAAATGATCTTTATTCAATCACATTCAAAATCAAAGTATTTTATGATATAAACGTTTCGAAAATCAACAAAAGTAAGTTCTAGCATACTAGAGTTCATTAAAAATCTATTGCATATAGTCATCGAATAATCAAAGAATTATGAGGTTTCATGCTTCCTATGAATCTATCGAATTTTATATTTTTATCACTCAAGAAGAAAGCAAATTGGTTCAAAAGCTCACATAGGTTATTATGGAAACAAACTAGCTAAAACATGCATGCTTCGTTAATCAACAAGTCCTACATGCTCCTACCAATGCACAAAATCCATGAAACTCACAATTTTAATTGTATGCACAACTATCATCTATGTATGCAAAGAGGAGAAAAACATCATTGACATATTAGGGGCATCCTAAGACTCGAAACAAACAATTTAAACACTCTATTTTTGTGGAACATTTTCTGAATTTTCTTTTCTAAACTAAGCACACGAAAACATAAACGGAATATGTTATCCCACCCCACACTTAGAAAATTACATTGTCCTCAATGTAAGCACAAATCTATATCAACAAATTTCCTAAGCATGCAATAGTCTAACATATACCAACATATCATCACAAATCAAAGAAAAAAAGAAGAGTTAAGAAATTTCAAACTCTCGGTGATGGCTCCTTCACTTTTCTTTGATCGACTTGGGTTGCCTCCCAAGTAGCGCTTTGTGTTTATAGTCCATAGCCTAGACTTTTCACCGTGTGTGTTGTTGATTCATCATGGTCCAAAAGTGTTGCTATTGGCAAAGAAGGGCAGCAACTCTCTCTCTCAGCAGAAAACTGCTTCTCGGCAGTGTGTTGTGGCTCGGCAGGAAGCTCTCGGCAGTGGCTTCCGGAAGGAAAGGCAGCAGCAGGGGCTGCATCACGGTAGGATGTGCAATGTGTGCACATGCGTTGCTGCACGGCTGCTCGGCAGTATGCAGGGGCAGGGGCAGCAGGCTCTCTCGGCAGGAGCATGTGCAGCAGCATTGCCTGCATGCAGGGGCAGCAGCAGGTTGCAGGGCCAGCAGGAGCAGCAGCTTGTGTGCTGGGTCTTGGAAAGTGCAGCATAGGTGGAAAGATAGGCAGCAGCAGGGCAGCAGCTTTGCGGCGTGTCAGCAGGATTCGTAGGCTGCAGCATTGCAGCAGCAGCAGGGCAACAGCAGCAGGGCAGCAGCATTGCAGCGTATCGGATGGCGTATCCGTGTCTGTATCGGATTCGGTCAACAGTAGCACAGGCGTATCGACATGCGTATCGATACGGCTACTTGGTTGGATATGTCTCGGAATTGGTCATGGATACGGCAGGATACGGCTTGACAGGATACGTGGATACGTCGGCAGCTTGTGGGCAGCGTGTGCGCATAGGCTGCGCGGCAGCAGCTTGCTCGTCAGGATGATTGGTAGCGTGAGGCTGCAACTTAGCTGCGGCATGAGCAGGGGCAGTGTATCGGCAGGATGGTTTGTGTGCTGGCCTCGGCAGGCAGGACTGGCTGCAGGACAGAGGCAGGGGCAGCAGCCTGGCAGCTCGGCAGAATGTTTGGCAGCGTATACTTCCTCTTACGGCTCGAATTTGGGTGTGTTCCAGTATCCTAATGCAAAAGTGTTATAAAGCAATTTTGTAGCAGACACATAGAGCTTTCCAACGGTATAAAATTCGCCTCAATCGGACCAGCAGAAGTACTCTTTGTTTGGCCATGAATAGGACCTATTGATCTGCCCAGTTCTCTGGTCCGCCAGATTGACCTTCGTGCACTCAAATTGAAACTGGGAGCAGTTCGAAACTCCAAATCCACTTCTGTAAAATCCTACGGAAACTAGACGCAGAGATCTTTCCAACGGTGTATGGCTCACTTTCCCAAGTTTTGTGAGCTGCAAACCGCAGCCTTCCAAAGTTGATACACTGCACTGCCCGAATTCTGTTTTGGGCAGAAGTTTCGTATTTCCTGCACTTTTCTTCCAAGTTCGACCTGCACACACACAAAACACATCAAAACGAACAAATACAATAAACTAAAATGCAAGAATATACAAATTCTATACTTAAACAAATTTTTCAAGGTATTACAAGAATTTTTCAAGCTATACACAACATCAAAGATTCAAGGTACGTGGAGCAGAGGAGCAAACTGTGCAATGGACTTGTGCAGCCCACGGTAAGGTCATGCTTTATCCGATATACCTCAAAACTTTAAAGACTCAAAAAGATTTTCAAAAATTTACAAAGCTAACATTCAAACAAATCAAGATTTTATAATCCCCGGCAACGGCGCCAAAAATTGATCGAACCGCCGAAGCGACTCAAGCAATCAAAAAACCCTACAATCGTTAGTAGTATAGAATAAGTAGGGATCGTTCTAGCCGGGGATTAAGGGTACCTGAAATATGAGAATGTTAACAAAAATATTTACAAATATATATGCACACAATTGTCACACTTATATACATATATACAAATTTATCATGGGGGATGAAGATGAGGTTCGGCAGCAAGGGCTGCCCTAGACGACACACGGCAACAAAACAGAAAATAAATCCTAGGTCTAATATTTACAAGTTTGATCATCATCTCTCACGCATCACATAACACAAAACACACAAATTACACACAAGAATCATGCAAGACTCGGCAATTTAATTCAAGTTTCTTAGACTCTATTCAATTCCAATTTCAATTAGAGCCTCAACGGTCATCTAATCACTAGACTCTTTCTTAAATATTTAGAAAACACTCAACGTAGAATCCTAAAATTATACTAATCATTGAAAACACTCAACGTCGAAGACAAACACAAAGAGTAATTACGCACAAGAGTCTATAAATTGGAGACATATCTTTAGGTATGGCGTCACTCATCCTATCAACATGCAAGTTCATGAATTAATAACCTTGATTTTAACAACCTAGAATTCAGTTCGATCGTTGCCTAACTCAATTCCAAATTATTAAGTTGAATGAAATCGCAATCTACACAAGTGTCATGGCCATGGCGTCATGTAAACATTGATTTTTATGCACAAATTCATGAAACTAATCGAATAAAAACTAAAAATACAAGAACATGTTACTGCCCTAATCTAACATATGATTCAAGCATGTAATTGTTTGTAAAAGTCATAACATAAACTTCAATGAAAATTGCAACTCATGTTCATCATACAAAACCAAACGAAACAAAGTATTTTTATAACAACAATATGTGACTAAACCGAAATTAAAAACACAAGTCATAGGGATGGATCACACTTTAGAAACCTTGGAGAGCTTCGTCTTGGTGTGGTGGAAGAGGATCGGCAGCAGCTAGGCTAGGTGATAGGATCGGTGATGAATGATGGTGGTGTAGGTGGAATCGGTGACTATGTGTTTTAGGGTTTCGGGTTAGAACTTTGGTAGGAAAATTTGGTAGAGTTTAGGGCTAGTGCTTTGCAAAAGATGAGATGATTTTTCTGTAGGAAAACATGGCTATATATAGAGGCAAATTCGTCAGAAAACCCTAGGTAGAAAACCTAGTCCAAATCGGCAAAGGCAATCCTTGTGCAACAAGGTTTTGGTTCCTTCCTTTCTTGGTTCTTCTAGGAAACTTCTTTTTCTGATTTTTTTCTTCAATGCCTTGGCTTGGTGTCATCCTCTAACCTTCCTTAAGCTTGGACCATCATCACATATGCATTTGTACACCATTTGGTCCATCAAAAACAGAAAACACAAAAAGGGGGCAGTAGGTTTCTGGAATCGGCAGATTTGACCTTGTTGCAGTAATTCCGGCATATCTCCATCCGTGTAGCTCCGATTGATACGATTCCAAGTCTCAGATAAACTAGACACATATGGCCATCTCCCCATAAAATATCTCGACCAAATTCCTTGTGAGTCGTCGGGAATGATTTTTCGAAGTTAGGACAAAGTCCCAGGAAAATCCTGGAAGTCCCTGGATTGGAATGCTCGGACTGCCGTTTTGCAGCCAACTTTTGGGTGGCTTCCCGAACTCCGATTGATCTGAAATTTTAACACAACATTCCTCAGCATATGAATATTAAGCACGCCAAATTTCATAGAATTCGGACAAGGATAGATCATATTTGTACTCGTCACAAAATCGCGAAAAAGACATGTTTTGCACTATTTTCCAGATTTCTCATACTTAGTCATTTTTCGGACAATTAAGCACATTTCACCAAAACTCTACCAAAATTGACACTAACTATATTATGACTCTATCTTAGACAAATAAGAGTTAAACAAAGCATAAATGAGGGCATAAACATATAATATCATCGCACATTGTGCTCCTATCAACTTACCCTTGGTTCTTTTGTCATAAGCTCTGGTGACCTTTTTCTTCTCCAGGACTAAGTTCTGCAAAGCGTCTAGTCGCCGCTCATCGAGATCTTCATGCTCCTGGAACATAGCCTGAACGTAATCATCTCCAGTTAATCATCTCCAATTAACTGAGAGATCGAACATTGATCTCCAATGGAAGAACAACATCATGGCCAAACATTAAGGCGTAGGGAGTAGTTCTTGTAGGAGTTCGTTTAGAGGTACGATACGCCCACAAATTATTGTCTAGCTCAGTATGCCAAGTTCTGAGATTATCCTCCAGCATCTTTTTGATGATAGAAATAATAACCTTGTTACTAGCTTCAGCCTGACCATTTGATTGAGCGTAATACGGTGAAGAGTGTAAAAATTGGATGCCATAATCCTGAATGAACGTCTGTGTACTCTCCGCCATAAACGCTGCCCCCCTGTCCGCTACAATACACTCAGGAATGCCATAGCGGCAGATGATATTCTGAAATATGAAACGGATGACCGTTGCAGCATCACAATTTCGAACAGGGATGGCTTCAACCCACTTGGTGAAGAAGTCTGTGTCAATCAGCAGGTATTTATGTTGGAGAGAGGAATTTAGATGGATTTCCCCAACAAAGTCAAGTGCCCAACCCCTGGCGGGCCAAGGTTTGATGATAGGCTGCATGGGAATATTAGGAATCCGTTGAACTGGTCCATGAATCTGGCACTCAATACAACCTTGGTCAAAGCTGATGCAGTCTTTGAGGATAGATGGCCAAAAATAATCATATCGGCGGATCAGCCACCTCATCTTTGATCCACTCTGATGTGAACCACATACACCCAGATGAACTTCACGCATTAGCCTCTTGGCTTCTACTCCAAAGACACACCTGAGGTCCACGCCTTCCTCGCCCCGGCGAAGCAGCTCGTCGCCTTTGAGTAAATAATTAGTAGCTAAGTACCTGATTCTCCTTTCAGATGGGGCAGAAGGGTCTTGTAAGTATTTAATGATTGGTTGCCGCCAATCGATATCGATAATGTCTAGGGTAGCAACCAACCAATCGCCTCGTTGTTCCCTTCTTGCAGCAAAAGATGACAACATCCTGCGTTCTACTTTCAGGATGCGTTCCTTGATGCCATTGGCAAGAGTAATGCCCGTGGCAAGCTGTGTTAATTCGTTGGCTGCAAAGTTCCGTTCACGAGGGACGTAATCGAGCACCACGTCAGCAAATTGATCTAACAACTCTGATGCTCGTTCCCAATAATGTATTAGGTGAAAAGACAAGCACTTATATTCGCCTGTAAGCTACTTGATGATTAGTAGAGAATCACCATACACTTCGATTTCTCTGGCATCCATATCTAATAGTAGTTCCAGACCAATGATGAGAGCCTCGTATTCAGCCTGGTTGTTTGTGCACGTCCACTCTAGCTGGAAAGAATAAGAGTGGTTGGTCCCTGATGGGCTCTGGATGCAAATGCCTGCACCCACCAAGGAGTCTGTACTACTACCATCAAAGTAAAGGATCCAAGGCACCGTTCCAATCATGTTGACGAAAGGGATAGGATCTTCAACCGATTCTTCCAAAGGATGATGAAGTAGGAAATCAGTTACTGCTTGTTCCGTCATTGCCTTGAGCAATGCATACTGTAAAGAAAACTCAGAGAGAGCTAAGATCCACTTGCCGATCCTACCACGTAAGATAGGCCGAGTAAGCATGTACTTGACCAAGTCCGTTTGAGCTACCACAATGGTGATAAAGGAAAGCATGTAGTGACGAAGCTTGGTTGCGGCAAAATATAATGCCAAACATAGCCGCTCGATAGGGGAGTATCTTGTTTCTGCGTCCAAAAGGGTCCTGCTGAGGTAAGAAACCACATATTCAACTTTCTTACCCTCTGTAGTGGTTTCATCCTGAGCCAATAGCCCAGCCACAGAACTGTTAGAAGCAGAAATGTATAACTTGAGTGGGATCCCCGGTTTTGGCGGTCGTAATACTGGCGGACTGGCCAAATATTCCTTAATTTTATCGAAAGCCGCTTGATATTCAGGACCCCAAACAAAGTGTTCATCCTTCTTGAGTTTCAATAAAGGAGAGAAAGGAGCAATCTTTCCAGCTGAGTTAGATATAAAGCGTCGGAGAAAATTAATTTTTCCAAGCAAACTTTGAAGTTCCCTCTTGTTCCGAGGTGCTGAGGCGTCTAGAACAGCCTGTGCTTTATCCCCCGCCACTTCAATGCCCCTTTCATGTACCACGAAACCAAGAAAATCACCAGCACGAACCCCGAAAATGCACTTGGCTGGATTCATTTTGAGCTGGTGCCTCCTCATTTGAGTAAAGACATCACGTAGATGGCTAATATGGTCTGATCTGGATTGAGACTTAACCACCACGTCGTCGATGTAAACTTCCAAAATGTCCCCGAGGATGTCATGGAAGATCAAGTTCATAGCACGCTGATATGTGGCCCCTGCATTGGTCAGGTCAAATGGCATGCTAAGATATTCAAAGGCTCCAGCAAAGCCTGGGCAACGGAAGGCAGTCTTGTGAATATCCGGCTCGTAAATTGGTATCTGATGATATCCTGCTGTGCCGTCCATGAATGATAACATCTCGTGCCCTGCTACTGCATCCACCAAAAGATCTGCAATAGGCATTGGGTATATATCCTTTGTTGAAGTAGCATTGAGGTCTCTGTAATCAACACATACCCTAATTTTACCGTTCTTTTTCTTGACAGGAACCACATTCGCCAGCCACTGTGTATATTGGGCTGGCCGGATGATTCCTGCATCAACCATGCTTTGAACTTCCTTCTTGACTGCTATAGCGGTTTCGGCATTCATTCGCCTCTGCTCTTGCCTAATAGGCCTGGCTCCCTCCTTGATAGGTAAACGATTGCAGACCAATTCTTTGGACAATCCAGGCATATCCTGATACTTTTCCGCAAAGCAATCCTTGAATTCCTGCAGCAAATTTACTAACTGCTGTCTCAGTTCTGGCTCCAGCTGCTGACTAATCCTGACTTCCATAGGTTCGTCGGATGTACCCAGGTTGACTTTCTCCACTGGGTCACGAACTTTAGGCGGAGTGTCGTCTAATGCTGCCGGTGCAGGCTGAATGGTCTCCACTTCTTCCGTGGTGATGACGTCGTCTTCGTCGATACACTCAACTAGAGTGACCGTATCCGAGGCTAACTAGTCAGCTCTAAACACCGCTAGCCGCTGTAGCAGAGAGGCCATAACCTCTGCCTCCTCAGCCTTGAAATCGTCAATCAAGTTGACGACAGGTTGAAAATCGATGGAAACAGGCCGAGAACAATCTGCCTGAGCCTGAGTCAATCCCCACCGTGTGAGATCAGTAGAGGTCACCCCTAGCGGGTGTCCCTTACTATCAACCCCGTCGATCACAAGAGGACGCATAGAGCTGTAATAATAATGAGCTTCCAGCGAGCAAGCCGCTACAGAAAAAGGGCGCTCATCCGCCTTGATCAAAACTGGTTTATCAGAAGCTGGATCCCACATGAGCATCTCCTGACGTAGCGAAGATGGTACTGAGTATGTTTTATGGATCCAATCACGTCCTAAGATCATCATGTACTGGACCGTAGTCTCCGTGACGAAAAGACCATGACAAGCGTTAAAGGGTCCAAGTTAATGCATAACTGAGCTCTGGGCACCGTCACCATCTCTTCACTGTCTTGTCTGTTCACGAGGCGTCATTGGGTCCATCTTGGCCGATGACATTCACCCAAAAGTGTTGAGTGGATGCCACCGTGTCATCATCAAATTGTAGGATTCCCTCATTCAACCATTCTTGGATTTGATCTTTCAATTCTATGCATGCAGATGTGCAATGATTATTTGAACGATGGAAAGAACAATAGGATCCGTCTAACCCAATACTTTGGTGCTGCTCTGGCATGTATTCAGGAGCAGTCATTCCCTTCTGGATCAGGAGTCGCCAAATCTCCTGCGCCTTGTGCGCGTTGTAGGTATAGGTTTGGAACCTAGAACCCTGTTGACGAGGCTCCAGTCCATGGCATTTGTTGGGAACCAGAGTAATCATGTTCACCCCTGGAAAGGGTCGAGTCTCCGTCCAAGTAGGTTCCTTGGCAGTCTCCATCTCCATGACCCCCTGATTGATCCACGTTTGGATCTGGTCTTTGAGCTTGACGCAGTCCTTAGTATAATGGTTATTCATGATATGAAAACTACAATACTTCTTGCCCGCCATATGGTCTGACTTAGGAACGAAACCACCTTCGTGTTGGAGCCGCCCTTGCTTGAATAATTCGGCGAGGATCTCCGGAGCTTAATGAGCATTATACGTATACTTCTCAAAGGCGGACTTCAGAGGCAAAGAAGTCATAATCTTAACAGGTTCCTTGGCGAACCTTACGTTCTTCGGTTGTAGTGGTCGGCGACCCACCACCTCTACAACCGCTACGTTGTCTTCGTCTTCAGCATCTTCAACCCAAGTGACGAAGTAGGAGGGACACTCGTCTTAGGCTTCAGAGTACCCGGATAGTACGATAGTTGGACGCCTTTCATCTTGCTGGCCTGAACCCTCGTTTGGTCGAGGAAATATTGATGCTTGGCTAACCTATTGGTTAAGTCTGCCATATTCGTCACGTGCACTTGTTGGAAGTGAGCTTGTATCTCCGACTCGAGCCCTGCAATCGCCAACTCGACAATGGTATCTTCTGGTAGCCTATCTCTGCATTTAGCTCGCAGGAGTTTAGAGCGCTTCAAATAGTCGATGGCGGATTCATCAGGCTCCTGGTTAGTATCCGCCAGAATCTTGATGGTTACCTTAGCCTCGACAACCCCAAACATGGTCCTAAAGAGACCCTCCATGGATTGCCAATCCGGAATAAAGCCTGGTGTTAGATCTCTATACCAAGCTAAGGCTGATCCCGTTAGGGAAGTTCCAAACAATTTCAACTTGAGAACAGGGTCCTGGGCATAGGGGCCACATTCGTTGTGAAAACGAGTTATGTGGGTCTCCGCATCTTCAGAAAATTCACCCGAGAAAGGGGTAAACCTTATATGCTTAAAATTTGCTGGCCATGGCGTTAGGTTCACAGTTCGTGTCAATGGATTGGTATAGGTTGTACTAGGATCTGGCAATCCTTGCATGATCCTTAATTGTTCCAAAAACACCTTCTATATTTCGTTGCGAGTTATAAAGCCCTCTACGTCTTCCTCTTGATCTTCTCCTTCTTCGTCAGATGGCGGATCTACCATCCGCCCACCTTTCTTCTGTTGTCTTGGTGGAGCAGCAGTTTCAAACCCCTTATTACGAGGCTTAGCTGCTTTAGCTGGACCTTTCTCCATTGTCCTCCCAGGCTTTACTGGAGGGGTTAGCTCTCTTTGTTTAGAAATCTCAGCATCGAACCCTAATTGCACCATATGCGCCAATCGTTCCACAGCGGCATTTGTCTTTTCCAGCTGATCTTGCTGTTGCAGCATCTGTGCTCTGAACTCCGCCTGCTGTTGTTGGAGTTGCTCGCTGAACTCAGCTTGATGCCCCCTCACTAATCTATCAAGACTTTTAGTGAGAGAAGTAATATGTCCAACATTCGCCTGTTGTTGCCTTGCCAAAACATTAATGTTTGTCATATGACCTATCTGTTCAGTCTTCAACTCCTTCAGAGTAGCCTCTATCTTCTCTAGAATAACATTAGTGGCCCGAGACTTAGATATTACATGGCCAAAAGATTCTACTATCTCCGCAGGAGATGGCGTCCGAGCTTGGAGAATTCCATCTCCATCATTGGTTTCAGAAACTGATAGAGCTATCGCGGTATTTGGGATATCGACTACCTCCTGACGATCAGCGACACCCTCTGAGTTATCGGAAGTATGGTTATCTCCCTCAAGGACCTCATTCAGATCCTCAATCTCAGGTCTGCCGTCTCCAAACTTGGCTTGTAACTGAGATTCAGACAGACCTCTACATGCAGCTGAGTTGTGCTGTTTCAACATCTGATGTTCTGGTTTCTTGCACGACGACATCGGTCGTTTGTAGATATTGGCTTTCGCAATCTTGACACTGGTCCAACTGGGCGTGCCAAAATGTTCTCGTCAGTTTTGACACCTGTCGAACTGTCAACACGTGGGGGTGGCGGACGTAGATTTCAGTCCTGGTGCGAGCGTGCCAGTACCTTTGGGTTAGGTACAACCTTGGTGGCGGACGACGTCTGGCGAGCGAATCACCCTTGGCGAGCGGATGATGCTGGCAAACGAATCAGGTTTTGATGCTTTAGATTAGTGGGAGTGTTCAAACTTCTGCATTGATTAAGTTTTAATTGCTGTAGACTATCTATTACTTATAAGGTTCCTGATTAGTACTATAACTATCTAAATTCCTTACTCAAGGACTGAATGAGTTTCTGCAATTTTTTATCTTACTCGAGTAAAAGTTGTTATTTCAGTTCATTAGCATGATTGCAGATTTTTCTATACCTACATTTTGAATGAAGTATTCAGTATTTAAAGTTGTAGATTCCTTGAGTATGAAGAATCTCTTAAGTTTGGATCAGTTTACTTGCATTACATTCTGCGAGTAAGTTTCATATACATTAATATTGCTCCTGTGTTCTGTGAGATGTTGTACTGTAATTGTAGGGTGCTAGTACTTGGTTAAGTATTAGATTTCCTATGGTTCAATATGATGGATTACAGAATGACTGAGTTCTTAGAATGATTTTGATGGTGCTGGTTATGTCTTTTGTGCACACTTCAGTTTTGCTATATCTGATGCAGTAGCTTTTCTTGTTGTTTGAGCATTGTAAGACTTAATGTGGACTATCAATGATTCACCATGTATAACAGTAACTAAGCTACATATTTACAGAATACGCAAGTAAGACATTCCTAGTATTCATCAGACTCATGATTAAATTCCTATTGATATCAGTACTGATTTGTAGAGTTACATCGCTAATGAGGTATCCTAATTGTATGTGGAACTTGGAACAGGTTGGCCTTAATGTAAAAAGATTAGGAACACCTTTATGGGAGGTACCTAATCATTATGCCTATACATAGATCTTGATCCCTGCTCTAACAATCATCATAAGCACTCTCAAGTTCTCTGCCCCATAAGTGAGATTGCCTTTAGTCGATTGTCCATGGAGAAGATAGTATTCTACTCTCGTATATACATTGTGTATGTGTTCTTGTGTTTGAGTACACCTTATAATTCCGCGTAAATGTTTTTATTATACTTTTACACCTCTTGTTTTGTTTTGGGGCCTGTGTGAGCGCAATGAGATTCAAGTCCTCAGAAGTATTTAAATCCTATTTAGGCGCTCGATTGAAGGGATTGGATTGCTGCCTACTATTTGAATCTTGCATCCGCTAACTCTTGATGCAGCTGTATAGCAGAGAGTATTGTATGTTCTTCCAATTTGATAACTCGTACTTCAAATTCTGTGTTCTGGAATAGTTATTGTTTCGATATTGTTTAGCACAAGGATGAGTTTTCACTTCATTGTTCATATAAAATCGTGCATATATATGGTTTCGGAATTGTGTGGATTTTATTGACTGCTTTGGTTTGTGCAGTTGATTCATGGAATTAAGAATTCAGTTCATGAGACTTGGGTGATGAAGTAAATCAAGAAGATGTGGATTTTAACAAGAATTAAGTATAAGCAAATTTCCTAAAATATGGACTGCAGCCTTGTTATGTTTTCACTATTAAGATGCCAGGGCATGTTGGCACCACATTGGCACCACATGTAACGTTGTCCATGACAAACTCAATGTCACCATTTATCCTTGTTTGTGATGAGAATTATTTTATACGCACATTTTGTACAAGCAAAATAATCTCATACATATATTATCCTTCTTGTGTCAATTCTAGTAAGGACAAATAGGGATCGTTCTATCCGGGGAAATCAAGGTCTTTCAATCACATAAAACATTACATAATCATACGGGGGTGTCGAAGATATTATCTAAAAACCTACTGAATTTACGAAATTAAATCCTAATTTATTATCTACACGTGATCATCTTCTTCAACACATAACACTACACACAAAACTCACATAACACATAACAATTTCATACAAGGAAACATGGCAGAAAATTTCGACACTTAACAAGATTCATGTAATTCCAATTCTAATTAGAGCCCTCAGCGGTTCATCTAATCGTTAAGACTTCTTAATTATCTAGAGTTAACTCAGCGTATAACCCTAAACGTATGCTAATCGGTTTACAGACACTCAGCGTCGAAGGTAAACACAAAGAAGCACATAAGCACAATAAGCCGAATCAGAGACATGCAACAAGTATGGCGTCACCTCACCTTGCTTCAACATGCATATTTTCAGAATTACTCTACCCCTTAGAATAGATATAAGTTAGACCAACTCAGCGTATGATTAAATTTATATCATATTCGGAAACATGAAATTAACACATAAAGAACAACCTTGGCCTAGGCAGCCCTTAGGGTGGGTTTGGTGCAGCTGAGCTTATAAGTAAAAGCTGACTTATACTTATTTTTTAGAATAAGTTACTGATAAGCAAAGTAGCTGAGTGTTTGGTAAACTGACTTTTTAAAAGTGCTGTCAGTGGAAAAAGTTGTGTTATGGTGTTTGGTAAACCAAAAACTAACTTGTGCTTATATTTGTAAAATGACCAATTTAGACATGAAAATATTAACTTCTTATACTATAGTTTATTATTTTATTTTTCTATGATTTGTTTAATTTTTCATTAAATGTCCATTTAAAATTGACATTATTACAAAGTATTTATATAACCTAAGAATTGACATCAAGTAGCAACAAAACATAGCTTAACACATAAAACCATTCCCGATACTAGCATCAATAACAAAAACCACATCTTAATTAGCATGAAGTAACAATTAAAAAATTGTCTAATATACCATTCCATGTAGCAACATCAATAACAAAAAACATTTTTCATTTGGATCAAGTACACACAAAAAATATCTCGAGACATTTAAAAATCCTTTGTACCACGCGCATTCATCAAACTTTGAGTAATTTCTCTTCTTATAGCTTCCATTTCTTGTGTCCTAGGACCATAATGTTCTTCTTGCGCATCATTATCCATCTCCATCTCCATCCCATCACTTGATATGCTTCTCAAATTTTCTTCAATTTGGACAAAATGTCTATCACGAATAGCATGTCTCCTTATATAATTATGAAGAGTCATAGTTGCAATGACAATCTTCACTTGTTTCTCAAATGAAAATCCTTCCATGTTTCTTAAAATATGCCATTTCTTTTTCCAAACTCCAAATGTGCGTTCTATAACACTTCTAAGAGAGGAGTGAATTTGATTAAATAACTCTTTTTCATTTCTTGATGCTCGTTCACGATATTCTTGAAAATGTTGTTTTGGACCTTATAGAAAGCCATTCATTTGTGGGTATCCGGCATCAACAACATAATATTTTCCTATCAAATTATAAAATACTATATTTAATAAAATTTCATGATAAAGTATTAAAAAAATTACGAAATAAATAATTAAATGTATTACCTTGTGGAGGTTTAGGAAACTTCAAATTGGGATTGTGAAGAACCGATTGAAATATTCTTGTATCATGAGCGGACCCTTCCCAACTGGCACATGCAAATGTAAATTGCATATCGAAATCACAAACTGCCATAATATTTTGTGTCGGTATTCCTTTTCTACCAATAAATGGTATTTGATGTTTAGGAGATATTGAAGCGGGGATGTGAATAATGAATACAATATAAATATAAATACACATAAACATAAACATAATAATAAAAATGACACAACAAATTCATAATCATGTCCAACATAATAGAAGTGAACCAATACATAAATTTGTCCAACAAATGATGTTCCGAATTGAAAATAACCGAATAACATCCACAAAAACTTAAACTTTAGCCACTCTACTGCATAACATAAACTTATTATTCGCTCCTCAACATTATCTTCTCCTCAATAATTCATTTTTCGGTCATCTCAAATTTTAGCCACTCTACCTTCATGTTAGGATCATCCATACAACAAAACATTTCTCTCTTCTCTTGTTGTATGAATAACCTACTTGCGAAAAAAAACATCGGACTACCCTTTCCGACCCCAGGTAATGAACCCACAACCTCCATCACTTCTTTAATACTAGTGCCATCACTTGCTCCCATACTTTTACTGATACTAGAAGTTGCTGTGCTTCTATTCTCGATTGCCTCACACATTCGGTCAATTTTTTGTGCTAAAAGAACAGCACCTCCTACCCTTCCAGGATACTGGGACGACCTGGAACGGAGTTCTTTCAACTTCATTCGGCGGGAAGTGCTGGAATATTGCCAACTCGGGCGGGGTCCCGGTGCGTAGGAAGCCCTTTAGCGGTGATACCTTGTGCTAGTTTTGCAAATTGCTAACTGTTTGTCTTCCTTGCAGGTGCATCTTCCCGGGCGGTCATCAAGCCCGAAACCACTCTTTCAATGGACGGGGAAGACCTCCTCAACAAGCTGAAGGAGAAAGGCGAGACCGTCTCACGGACGTCGGTGGAAGAGGAGTCCGGCCGGCTCACGACTCATGCGGAGCCGAGGGCCATGGACGTTGATGACGACGCCTATGTCCTGAAGCGGGTGAAGACCCATCATGCTGCGGGCCTTATGGCGCCTGGAAAGGGCAAGAGTACCGGGGGGGGGGCAGTGAGGGTTCCCGGTGGGATGAATAGGATCCCCAACCGGCCGGTGTCTGTGCCGCACGTGGCTCGCGTCGCCCCGGTAAGCGCACGATCTTCTTCTCCGGAAGGCCGGGGAGAGAAGCGGAAGGACGGGAGAACCTGGCCAAACGGTTCAGGATAACCGGCGGCGCGCAGGCTAACCCTGCCGGAGAGAAGGCCGCTGCTGCTGCCCGGCAGAGTAGTCCTGCGCCTGCTGAGACGCCAAGGGGAAGCCCGGATAGTGCGCTCACCCGGCAAGTGGCGGCGGACTTGGCCGGTCTTGGGCTGGACAGACCCGGGGTTGCTGGAGCCCTGGCGGGCGGGAATCGCCCAAAATGCAAGGAATCCGTCCTTCGGGTAAGTACCGCATGGTATCACTACACTGCTTGTAGCTTGTTTTCGTTTGCGGCTTGACTAACTGTCCTTGATGTTGTGCAGTTTCTGTACAGTCTGTACCAACCGGACGCGAGCGAGGAGCTGTCGGAGCTGAAGAGACAGATAGCTGCTCTATCGGAGGCCCGACAGCGCCTGGAGGTGGAGAAATCCCGCTCGGACCGGGCGAAGGCCAGATCGGAGGAGAGGGCCAAGAAGCTGGAGGAGCAGAACCGGAGCCTGGAGAAGGAGAGGGTCGAACTGGAGGCCAAGGTGGACGAGCTCCAAGTGGGAGCTGCCGCTCTGCGCGCTGCGTCTGCTGCTCCGACCGGGGAAGATGACCCGGAACTCTACGAGCGGGTCATTCTCAAATACCGTGAGAGCGATCAGTTCCTGGAGTTTCTGGTGAAGGCCAGGGAGGAGGGCATCTCGGATGCGTACACGGAATGGGCGGGGAAGGGATGGTTAGACACTTCCCTGATGCCGACTGCTGCTGAAGGAGATATCCATGAGCAGTCGGACATCCATCAGGAGCCGGTGGAGGGGCAGCCGGATGAAGCGCTTCGCTCGGACTTGGATTCTTTTACCAACGGTGCCGAGTCTCCCCGAGCCAGAGTCAACACCGGAACTGATGTCAACGACGAGGGTATCGCAGGAGAGGCTGGTGGATTGCCTGCTGAAGGCGGAGTCGTGGCTCCTTAGGATTTTTCTTGCCCTTTCCTTGTAATCTTTCCGGGTCGGTTACTGTTTGTATACTTGCTTGAATATGAATTTATTGGAACTGGCAGAGCCGGTGAAATTTTCTCAAAAGTAGTTTGCATATATATATGTTCTTACAACGGTTGAACCGTGAACTATGCCAAACTAACCGCTCGGGGTAGCGGGTTTACCAGGCCTGGTCACGTTCCCGATCGGGGTCTATTCTCCTTTCCCCTACGTACCGCTGGAGTTGGCTGTTATCGATCAAACCCTGCACCGCTGTCTTGAGAGCGCAGCACTGATTTGTTCGGTGAGTGGCCTCATCATGATAAGAGCAGTACTTGCCCGTCTGCGCCGTTGTAAGTTTCCCCTTCGGGTACTTTCTCTTGGGCGGTGGGGGAATGACGCTCCCGTTCTCAAGTAGGATATCCTCGTAGGAAGCGGTGAGAGCGGTGAAGAATTCTTGACCGGCCAGTGGTGGTGCTGGCATGATTGCTAGGGGGCGCTCTTGGCGGTACGGCGCCGGCTTGTGCTCAGCCTGGGGTCTATCAGAATAGGGCCTCTGTTGCAGCTGTGGCCAGTTTCTGTTGTTGGCGTTCCGGCTGGGTCGAGCGGTACGGTTCTCAGTCCGCTGACTGGGCTTAGCTTCCTGGCCGGGCGGAGGGTTCTTTTCCCGGGGATGGTCTTCCTGCTGCTCATCCCGCTTCCTCTTCAGTAGGTGGTGCCCGTAGGTCTCATGATCGGCCTGGGCATGTCGGATGGCCATAGCCATCAATTCGTCGTACCCCTGCGGGAGCTCTACCCGGACGGCGTAGGAAAACTTGCCCGCTCGGAGCCCTTGCTTGAACGCCATTTCGGCGATGCCTTTGTCCAGGTTCCGAACTCCGGCCGTGGCCGTCTGCCAGCGGTTGACGAAGGTTCTCAGTTCCTCTCCGGGGGCTTGTATGCAGTTGAAGAGGATGGTCGACGTCCGAGCTCCCTCGACTCGGAGAATGAAGCGGCCTACGAACCGGTCGGCTAACTGCTCGATCGAGTTCGCCGGAAGCTCGTAGAACCAGCTGAGCGCTTCCCCAGACAAAGTCTCCTGGAAGATGTTGCAGCAGACTGCGTCGGAGTACCCCTTGGTGCAGGTTTGGGACCGGAAACTGTCCAGGTGCTGATACGGGCAGCCGGACCTTGAGTAGGTGAGCTTGAGGGACTTCTGGTTGCCAGATCTTCCCGACTCTATGACCCGGTGCGAGAAATGGCCCATGCGCTCATTAAACCGGGCGCCCTCTATCGGCCGCGCGGCTCTTCTCTCGTTGGCCTCCATTTGGGCCTTTAAGTCCGACACGGTGTTGGCTAGCATTTGCAGCGCTCGTGCGGTCGGAGTCCCAACTTCATCCACTGACGAAGCGCCGGGCTGGTGGTAGGTTGTCGTTTTCTTCGGAGGGCCTGCGCCTGCTGGTGACTTTTCGCGCAAGGGGTCCCCGGGCCGACCGCCCGAAGATTGCCCTGCTTCGATGTGTGGAGGTTGGATCAGTGGGAGTGTCGCCTGTGCCTCGGCCATGGCGTTACTACGCTGCTGTCCCCTCTCCAGGGCGGCCACTAAGGCAGTATTCACCGCCTCCATCTCTTCGTATCGGGCGTTGGACTTAGCTCTGTCCCTGTCGCTCTCCTCTCGTAGACGACTGACCTCTGCGGCCATTGCCCGTAGCTCTCCCGCCATACTACTATGGCCGGGGCTGTACGTGGGGTCCCGGTCCGGGCTCTCAGATCGATCGCTTGGATCATCTGAGAACGTCAAGGAGAAGCCCCGTCGCTCTAGACGGTCTTCCTCCCCTGCCGGGCCTTTCCCGCGCGAGCTGTCGTGGTGGGGATCCGGCATGCCGGATGGTCCCCCACAGCTCCCTCCATCTTGATCGTTGCCCCGGTCGCCGCGCGGCTCCCGCGTGACGGCTGGGGTGGAGGTGAGCGTCTGCACTACTGCAAGACGTCCCTCCTCGGCGGTACCTTTCGCTCGACTCATTTCCGAATTCTTTCCCAACGGTGTTGCTTACACGGCTTTTCGTTCAAGCTTCTCACAGACGGCGCCAATTGTTTCTGCCTAAACCCGGGGGCCTAGTAGATACTTGATGAATCCAACTTAATCTCCTGCAATCCTGCTCACTAAGTGGAATACCGGGCGGGCCGGTCTTCTCCTCTCCGATGCCTAAGTTAGTATAGTTGGAATATATATAACCAAGGCACGTATGTAAGCAGGGAGAGAGATAAGTTACCTATTAAAGAGGGTAGTTGGGGCCCTTATATAGGTGGTTGGGGGTGAGGGCTGGCCTCACCCTTCGATGTGGGATTGGCTCCCTTCTGTTTGTAACTTCTGATGCCCTCTTCGGCAGGCTGGCGCCCCCGGCCCCAGGGTCTCTGGAGGCAGGATAGAGTACTGGACCCCGAGGCCGGGTGCTGGTGATCCGGTCCCGAGCCTTGGGCCGGGCCCTGGTGCACTTGCTGGCGCCCCCGGCCCCAGGGTCTCTGGAGGCAGGATAGAGTGCTGGACCCCGAGGCCGGGTGCTGGTGATCCGGTCCCGAGCCTTGGGCCGGGCCCTGGTGCACTTGCTGCGGGTCTGTGGGCCTGCTGTAGCCTCTCTGCGGCTACTGTCAACAGGAAGCATACAAGCTAAAGTTACACAAGCTATTTACCATTTATTTCCAAGATAAAAAAAATTGAGTTGATAGCAGTTAACTAGGTAAACATATTACTTCAGAAGACAATATGGTCAATAAGGAACACACAAAAAACTTTAATCAGAGAAAAGAAGGCATCGACTTCTAAGTGTGAGGTATTCAATTGGAATATTGATTTACTAAATGAGACTTCAGTACTATTCCCAATAAATAAGAGGTAAATTGACAGGAAGAAAACATAAGTTATATTAATACCTTGAGTAAAGAAATCAGCAACTCGAGCAACTTCTTCCATGACAAAATTCACTAGTTAACTTTCAACATTTAGTTTATTTCTTCATCTACATCACTACTCAGACAGAAACTAAAATCTTCAATAGTCACAAGTTCACCCATCTCCACTTTACATGTTAACACGTGGTATGACTAATGTACTAAATAAACACCAAGAAAGAATAATGCAACCACAAAAGTCATTGTTTATGGAGTTAAGTGAGCTACTTGATTTTGCATATCTTCAGATCAGAAGGAAGCACTATATATGAAATATTATGTCCAATCAAGTTTCTTCAATAGAAATATGATGAATGAGGCTTCATTTGATTACGTCAACAAGAGTATCTGTTTGTCATAGCAAGTAGTGATCTACTAGGAAAACAAGTTTGGATAGAGTTGCTGGATTTGATGTTGCCCTGCAAACATACTCGAATTAAAACCACCTGTATCCATAATGTATATTCACAAAAATGATTAACAAAAACAGAACAGTTTGACTTGCTGAGTTAATATTCCATAATGTATATTCACCTCACTGGCAGAAGCAGTATAACCCCTTTCCCTCGATCGCAAGCCTAACCAAACTAAGTCGAACCGAAATCCGCTATGAAATCATGGCAAAGTAACATCATGGCATGGGGTGCGATTATAGTGGGAGAGGTCCGAGTTTGAGAAAGGGAGAGAATGAGAGCGCCGCGCCTTTGAGGTCCGAGTTTGAGGTCCGAGTTTGAGAAAGGGAGAAAAAATTACAGGCACATAAAAGGGAACGACGAGAAAGAAGAAGAAAGAAGAGACACGAGAAGAAAAGGTAGAACCCCAGACTCAGCAACCCAACATCCACAAACCATGAACCCAAAAATTAAAGGGAAATAGAGCAAAAGAAAACCCACGAAAAAATATGGAGAAATTAATTCATTCTAACCCAGATGAACAAGAGGGAGAAATTCGTTGTTTACCTGTGAGCCTAGTGTGTCAGATGAACAAGAGCAGCTGCAGAACGAGAGGGATTCCAGAGGAGGCGCACGCAGCTGCAGAACGGAGGGAGTCCAGAGGAGGCGCAGGGTTACGATAGAGGGTATATATCTTGGTAATATTGTAATTAGTGAACATTGTCAAGGATACCCATTGTCATTTATAAAAATTCATTAATTCGCGAAAATGGAAAACATGTGACTTATAAGCATAAGTTAGGTGGGAGTAGCTTCTCCTTTTTTATTGAAAATGACCCATACTTTTTAAAAAAGTTACTTACATATTGTGTTACCAAACACCAAATCCTTCACTGCTTATAAGCAGTGGAGCTTATAAGCTCCCCCAAACGCCCCCTTAAGCATTTAATTTGTTGTGCATACGACGAATTCAGAAAATAAATCAATTAGAATCAAGTATCATGTACGAAACATACTGCCCTAAATTCTATAATAAAATCGTTACATATTATGATGATCAATCAAACAAATAGAAAACCAAAACACATAACAGAATTTCGGAAGTCCAAAGTAAAATTAATAAACCCAAATAAGCATCTACAAATCTTTACAAACTTCATAGACTTAGTTAAGTAATTATACAGAAAATTACAAGTCATGAGAGATGAGTGAATCACACTTTAAAAGAAACCTTGAAGAGTCTCAGAAAGAGTTGATTCGATTGATGATGGAAGATGCGATTTCGGATTGGTGATGAAGGATGATTTCGGCTTGTAAACTTCTTTAGATATGTGATGCTATTTTGACAGAGTTTTGGCTATGTAAAAGTGAGAGAGAAGATATACTTTTTCTATCCTTCAGTCGTGCTATGTATAGAGAAAAGGCTGGAGGAAATCGACAGCAATTAGGATTACACAAGTCCTAGTCCCAATTGGTTTTTGCTTGCTTGCTGGCCAAGTTTGGCTCTTCTAGACTCTTCCTTTGACTGAACTTTACACTTGAATCTTCTCATTAAGTAAGTATGGACATGTTCAACAAGTCTTTAAGTCCATCACAGTTGATCCGTGCATCAAAAGTCCAAAGGAAAGCTTTCCTTGTGCAATCGGGAAACCACTCTGTTTCTCGACAGATTGACCTTTCTCCAGTAAATCCGGCATAACTCCCTCCTCACTGCTCCGATTGATGTGATTCTAAGTCCTGAAAACACTAGACTCATAGGGTTTTCTCTATATAAAAGAGATTCGTAAAATTCCAAATGAATTTTGGAAATTAAATTTTGGAAATTTTGGAAATCAGGACACAGTCCCAGGAAAATCATGTTAGTCCCTGGATCGTTTTGCTCAAACTGCCAAGTTGCAGCCATCATTTGGGTGACTTCCCGAGCTCCAATTGATCTGAATTTTTGATATAATATACTTCAGCTCGCTAAATATATGCCTGCCAAATTTCATCAAATGTGAAAAATAATAAGTCAGTCAAACACAGGCCTCAAAATCACGAAAACAACATATTTTACACTTTTTCCTCGTTTTTCTGATAATTAAGCACATTTTCTCCAAAACTCTACCAAAGCGACACTAAACTATATTATGACTCTATGTTACTCTAAATAGACTTAACAAAGCACAAATAAGGGATAATAACACATTAATAACGTCGCACATTGTGCTCCTATCAGTTTGACATTCCAGCCCATTCATTTCTTGACATTTAAATTTGGCTATGTACTACAGAAAGAGAGGATGTAGCACCTAAGTTATATCAGTTTGGGATTGCTGAGTGAAAGTTCAGTAATCACATACTTTAGGTGCTCTACAGTGTAATGATTTAGAAGCTTTAGAATGCTATGTCTTCTACCACAAAGGCGTCGCTTAGCATTACCTTCAGATATGAGTTTTTTATTTTGTTTGTGATTACATATACTATTGCAGCTTGTAAACTGTACTGGTTGATTTCTTAATGCTATTGTAATTCCATTTTATCTTATGTCTATTTTCTATTTTGGAAAAGGGCATTAGAATCTCCAGATGCATGTAACATTATAGTAATAGGCTGTTGTCAGTGACTATGTGCTTTATATTTGGTTAGATAAATCTTTGTCATGGCAGGATACATATACACATTTGAGTTTTCTTGAAAACATACCGGACTTCATAATAAATGACTAGGAACTAAATTACATTGTTATGTTTGTTTTTCGCTTAGATTAGTAGCTTTCTGTAAATCTGTTTAATTAATTTGGACTACTTAGGCCAACCTTCAGTGTGTGTGTATATATATATATATATATATAGTCTGTCTCTGCTACGGACGTCCGCACGGTGCGGATTTGCCGTTTGTAGCCACCGGCGGCAAGCCCACGACGGCACGGATGGTGCCGGCCAGCTCCCCCCCCTCCCCGCGCTCCTTCTCTCCCAGCTGAAGCTCCAACGCCGGCCCACGGCGGCCGGAATTCCAGAATTTGCAAGTTTCTGGACAGCAAGTTGATCATGGTCATTTGTAACTTTCATGACCATGATCAACGCCATCTTCGGAGAGGGGGGGAGCGGGCCTGCACCATCCGCGCCATCGTCGGCTTGCCGCGGCAGCCGCAAACGGCGAATCCGCACCTGAGAATTCCTCTATATATATATATAAGCAAAGTAGTCATGCAACATCTTATGGAACTATCAGTTGATCATTATTTTGCCTTAATTTGACAAGGTGATTGTAACCTTAAGTTTGCTTCTTCTACTTGATGATTCTTTAGCTGCCTTATTTTTGGCCTTCATATTCATATATTCGATCAAATAGATATGGCTTTAATACGATCTAACAGGGGTCCAGCACTTGGTTTGTATATATGGAGTACTATATGTATTACCTTACAGATATGAACATGTAGTTCAGTTATCCTTTCTTGACACTTTTTATCTCGGTTGAAAAGTACCCTTAAATAGAAATAAAGTTTCTATTGTTGAGCTATGTGGCATATATGTATACACGGTAGTTAAACCTTTAGAGTTCTGTTCTAATATGTAACTTTCATGGTTTCTTGTATATATCAAATATGACATGGTCATTTGTAATTATGTCATATTGCTGCTCATCTTTGGTGATACTACAGTATAATGATAGGACTAGCCTATTCTCAACAATGAGCGTTGGTCTTAATCATCAGTTGAAACATATTTCTTATTATGTGTTCTGTTAAACTTGAGCTCCAAAACAGCATAGCAGGTACTCAGGACCTAACACTTTAGCTGATTTGAAATGCAGAAAGTGATTTGAGGTCACTAAAGTTCTTGTCTAGTAGCTTACCTTCATATGGTTATAAGAAGCTTTTCGGTTTGAGCTACTGAAGTTCTTTTTTAGACAACTACATATTTATTTAACATGTTCTTGATATATATATATATAGTCCTTCTCCGGTACGGACGTCCGCACGGTGCAGATTCGGCGTTTCCGGCGACCGGCGAGGCGGCGACGGCGTATCCGGCGAGTGGGCTTTACTCGCCCCGGCCCGGCGACCCCGTCTGTGCCGGCCCGAGGTCCATCGCCGGCCGGGGCGAGCAAAGCCCACTCGCCGGATACGCCGTCGCCGCCTCGCCGGTCGCCGGAAACGCCGCATCCGCACGGTGAACAGTCGGTGCGGACGTCCGCACCTGAAAAAAATCCTATATATATATATAAAAAAATGTTCACTTAGTTATCTGATTATCATGTAATACTCTTTACCATTAAAGTTATTCATATGTGA
The DNA here is from genome assembly GCA_963682095.1 of Potentilla sterilis. Taxonomy (NCBI): domain Eukaryota; kingdom Viridiplantae; phylum Streptophyta; class Magnoliopsida; order Rosales; family Rosaceae; genus Potentilla; species Potentilla sterilis. Next base: position 3,079,614 of record OY821764.1, read on the forward strand.
TTATTTGGACAATCACAAATGGGAAAGATATAGTCATTGGGCTATAAATTAAGACTACTTTTGTGTCATATCTGTACTATAAATTTTGCATACAGGAACACAAAAGAGGCATGAATAAAGGTATATCAGTGTATGATCATTTTGTAAGAATAAAGTATAATATCTTATGTTGTCTACAAGCTCTTTCTATCTTCTTTATTTAGCCTAGTGAATCTTTAATTGTTTACTTGAGTGAGTCTACAGGAAATACAGTAAAGGATGTACCATCTAACACAAATGGATAAAGGTTATTTCATGTTAAGGAAGATGCATGTACGCGATAATGCGTATGCTTTCAATCAATTAAGGTATGAACATCAATTCTAGAACTAGTTTCTCAATTCTGAGAAGTAGTCATATTTAGAAGCATTTTAACATATTTGGTGCATTATAATGTTCAGTAATGATTTGTAATGATTGACCGAATACTTAATTTATTGACTGCATTATAGTTTTGCATATACGTATATGATTGAAATGCTGTGAATTGAATTTTCAGTGAGGCTATTCAATTATTCATTTTATGATTGAATGATGCCTATATTCAAAAACTATGATTAAGATAAATGGTTAACATAAGTGATAATATCTCCCAATATATATTCACAATTGCAGAAATTTTGTCAAAAACATAGTTTGTCACTTTAATAAGTCCCTAAAGTCTAAAACTGGACATATGGTTATTAATCTAAGTTTTGTATTTCCTTGAAAACAGTTTGAGTATGTTGCACAAAGCAATTATTCTTATTGTTTTTCTGAAAATTACTTGAGCTTCCAACAAAACTGTAACTTGTGGAACTATTTTAAAATTACACTTATATTCTGTTCTTCCAAAGAAGGGCTATTGATAAAAAGGGACATAAAAAGATTTAAATTTATAAAAAAAACACTAAGTTTGTGAAAGTACACAGATAGACTGAAACTTCAGAAAACAAGAATATTAAAACACAATTGCATTCACAGTGATTAACTCACAGTGAAGATCTCTTGGTTTTTCACTTAATATTCAATGAAATACAAAGGATTGTTCTAGCTCTTCAACACAGCTAGAATTACACACTCCATAGCTCTATCACACAGCTATTAAAACACAGTAGCAACTCTACAACACAGTTGCTTAACTTATCTAAACTAGTTCTTCAACACAACTGTTCGTGGCGGATTTAGTATCTGGCTAACGGTCAACACGTTGAGTGGCGGACGTCAATCTCAGTCCTGTTGTGATGTGTGCGAGTGTGCCAATACCTTTGAGTTAGGTACAACTTCGATGCGGACTACCTCTGGCGAGTGTACTTCTGGCGAGCGTACTTCTCTGGCTAGCGTGTCTGTCTGCTCCCAATTCCTGACTTCTTGATCAAACGACTGTTACGCGGGCGTTGACAAGGCCGGCGTAAGAGGCTCGAACAAGACCTAACAAAAGTATATTAGGATTTTTCTCTCAACCTATTGCAGATATAGTAATCTTACTTTGATCTTGAGACGCAAAGCAGAGCAATAATTCAAGACCGCGGGAAACGATCCTTTTCCAACCTATGGTAGATTGGTCTATGTTTTGTTACCTGAGTAACGACTCGATTTGGCTGCGGCATAGCGACTGACACTGGGTGCTTCAGCGAACACGAACACGAGGCGAGCGAGCGACTCTGTACGTATGTCGGCGAGGTGCGGCTCTGTAAGTATGGTGGCACGTTGCGGCTACGATGTGCGGATATGCTGGAAGCGTTAGGTCTTAGCGACTCTCAACACGAATGCAAGGCACACTTCGACAACCGTGCAAGGATACAGCGACCGGTGGCGGGAGTAAGGTTGCAGCGAGGTTGGATGGTGGTTGTTTGCAGTTTGTGGAGGTTGTGCGCGTAAGATGCTCCGGAGAGGCTTTGCAAGGATTGCGATGAGCAAAAGCTTGTGTGTTTGTTTGATTGATCGGGGATCCCTTTTACGTTGTACAAGAGCTCTTTATATAGAGGATGTCAAACCCTAATACTTGCGTATCAAGTACCATCGGATTTGGAGATCGATCAGGATTCAATATCATAAACCAACCCCATTTCGGATTCCTAAAGGAACCCCAAATCCTTTCCAGAAAAAGAGAAGATTAAATGTGTATTAGATTATCCTTTACTGAATAACCTCATGGGCCTCGATCCATAGTCTTGGACAAATGTCAGTTTCGGCCCAAACATTGCCCCCCAGCCTTTGAAATTGAAAGTCTGGCGAAATTGATAAAGGTTAGAAAGCCCAACCCAAAACCTCTTTAAAAATTCTGAAGCATTGCGCCGTTCTCTCTAACAACACAACTTTACCAAATCGAGTTGAGAGAACTATTCATCAAAACCTCGATCGCCGCAAACCCTACCGATTCGATTCAAAGAACCCCTTTCAGATTCTACAAAAGCCAGATTGAGAATCCGTAATTCATACCTTCAACCTCCATTTCTTCAACCCCCAATTAGATAAACCATGTCAAACGAAATTTACTATCATGAAGCCGTTGAGGGAAAAGAACGAATCACCTCGCACATTATCGAGGTCGGAAGTGCGTACCAGACCTCAATCACGCCACCTGATGATTACAGCCGCGCTGGGTTGGGTCCTCGGCAACGAGAATTAGGTCAGCATTCAATTTTCCATTGATTCATAGCACCCGACCTCTCCCAGTGATTTTTCGGGAGAAAGGCGTTTCATGTGGAGATTGGCAGACTTCTAACCACTATGAAGTCCCCGTCTCGTATTCCTCCTGGCCTCTACCAACCCCCCCAATGATCCAATGGTATCACAAAAAGCAACAACTTGACGAGAGCAGATGGCGCACGGCCGGAATCAATAAAATCTTCCGCATCAGCTTTGCCCTCAACCCCAAGGGAGGAAACAGGTGTGCTCTTATGCCCCTAATTAGTTTCTGGAATTCATCTGCCAATGCCTTTGATTTCCAATTTGGTCAGGCTAGCATTACTTTGCTAGATATGTATGCAGGCCTAGGTTTTCCTTTAGGTAGAAAACCCTTTGATGTCAATGACTACCCTGTGGCGGATGTCCCCTCAATCACTCTCCCTGAACCCCATACTAAGAGCTTTTCAAACTGGATAGCCACATTTGAAAACCAAAGAGATGACATAGGTGGGATAGCCTTCCTAGATTTCTGGTTGAACAAATTCATATTCTGTTCAACCGCCAACAAAATGACAAAGACTTATAATAGAATGGCAGAGGTCTTATATGCTCGAAAAGAAATTGGTCTAGGCCAAATTGTACTTGCCCACATATATAGGTGTCTGCATACGCTATCCACCTCACCCCCTAAATAGCAAGGTTGCCGGACCTTTGTGGATATTGGAAATCTGGTCCCAAATGTATTTACCTAGATTGGCACCACCTGACCCTATCCGCCTTGGGGATGAAAGAGTATTAGGTCTAGCATTTGCAAGGTGCAAAATCCAATTATGGTCAAGGCTATGCCATATGCCTTAACGTAATTTTTAATACTGATGCCCAAGGCTTCTACTCAGAAGTCCAAGCACTCCTCCAAAAGGTATATCCAAAAGCACTGAAGGATTGTTTTCTGCCCTCCACCGATCAATGTGAAGAAGGAAGGAGGCTATTTCTTCACTGTATTTCCATGGCGGATCTCCCCCTGTTTTCTTCAGACAAAGGCGAGCAAGGAGTCGAAGTATATGCCCCCCAACTGTTCGCCAGACAGTTCGGCCTGAGCCAGGTTCTACCATATCCTCCAGTTCAGAGTCTGAACATGTTTTCGTCCTGGCGGCCAAGCAAGAACACTTCTGCCGATGAAGACGCCAACCTCGTCTCTGCCTTGAGACCCGCCACCTATCCAAGCCTAGAACGGTGCCCAGCCTTAGAACTCTCTGGACTAGTCAGTGAAGACTACCAGACTTGGTGGCTGCAGCTTAGAGGAGACTTCTTCAAGAAGGAATCTCTTCACTACTTCAGAGCCCTCTTTGGCGGACAACGTCACTAGCTTACTATGGATGATGTCAAAGTATTTGATGGAGGCCCTCTACCCTGAACTAACTCTTGAGCAAGTATGTCTTTATCTGTCTGGATTCGTACGTATGCTATTTTTGTATTTGAAAACCACTAACTGATTTTTATTATCACAGACTTCTGACAAACCGAGTGAGAGCAAGGGAAAGAGGAAAGGCTCACAGACCTCTGTAAGAAAACCTTCCAAAAAGAAGGCAAAACCTCTCGTCGTGGTTGAAGTAGCTGAAGAAGAATCAGATCCCGAGGATCATGTGCCAGTAAGTCATCCAACTTTGTTTACTGTAATACTTCACCACTGAATTAGACCATAAAAAAGCCTAACCAACCTGATGTAGTTAATAAATTTTCTTCCACAGAGTTTGGTAAGGAGAAAGAAATCAGCTTCAACCCCTTCAGCCACTGTGATTGAAGTTTCTTCAGGTGAGTCATCCGAATCATCTTATAGTTCATCTTCCCTTGGGGATTCTGAGACAAGAGGCGAAGTACCTTTTGACTTCGCTGAAGTCCAACAAATGACTAAGCAACTTGCAAAAGAAATTCAACAAGCTCGTGAGAGGATTGTTCTTGATGTACCACCACTAAGCTTTCTTCCTGCTAATACAGGTACTCCTAGTCTCCCCCTGGCGATTGCTTCAATTACTGCCGAAGCCCTCCCCCTGATCACTCCAACTCTTCCTGCAGAGCCAGTGACCGCAGAGGCGGATGTTCAAGTCCCTGAAGTTGTGGTAGAGGCTGAGCCAGTTCCTGCCCTTACATGGACAGAACTAGAGAGCGTAATGATGCCCCAAGCAGCTACTGGCGAGGAGAACACCCCTTTGTCTCCTGAAGTGGTGGTCTTGGGAGACCCGAGTATAGCACCCCAATCACCACCTAGAAGCTATGCGGATGCTGGAGCGAGCTCAAGCAGGTTGCCCAACTCTCCAGAACCTCAAGAGCAACCCCAAGTTGAGCCTTCCATAGCTGCCTCGCGAGTGATGGAAGAGGTAACTCCCAAACTCTCTTAATTCTTTATAAGTTATTTTTGATGATATCTTTTACTAAGCCATACCACCATTATGTTTGTATAGGTAAACGAAACCCCTGTTGCTATTATGAGTGACGAAGTCTCTGGCGAGCAAACTCCTACTGCAACTTTGCCCCGCCAAGATGTACAGATTGGAGCATCCCCCATCGAGGGTCCAACCCCCTCACCTCTGAAGATGAGCCTACCTTTTCCACCAACAGAAGAGAATCCGCTCCTGAAACTCCCAACCCCAGGGAGAGATCTCCTTGAAGTAAAAGAAGCATGGGAGTTCATCGAACAATTGGGAGGCCTGAATCTAAAAGATGCAGTAGTGGCAACCAAGTTACAATCCTCGGTCCAATTGCTACAAGACCATGTTGAACGCCTGCCCGCCTCGGTTCAATTAGATTTCAAGAACTTCCTGGCGAGCCTTCCTGATCTTCTGAGGCAACTCCATGAGAAACTTGCAATAGTTCCATCTCAACAATTCAAGACGCAAGATGTACATGCAGCCCTCATGAGTGCAATAAATGTCTACTCTGCTATGGTAGCAACCGTAAGCCATGATGACGGGGAAGAACTCGCTCGCCTGGAGAGGGAAAGAGACATTCTTGACCAAAAGATCGCCCTCATCAAAGCAAGGCAAGAGGAGCATCTCCAACACGCGAGCGAACAAAGGGCGCTCCTGACCACTCTTCATGGCGAAGCCCGGCAGAGTCTAGCAGAAGAGGAAGAGCTTATGGACCAAATTCATCACCTGCAAGCGAAGATTCGAAGAATAGGGATGAACCTGATTGAACTTAAGACAATGCCCCCCAAGTAAATTGGGCTTTTGTAATATTTGTCTCATTTTATCCAAGCCATTTTTCTTCGATGGCAACTCAACCCATTTCCAAACCGCTTTGTTAAACTTAGTAAATCAAAACTTCAATTAAATGGTCAAAAATTGCAAGTATCAATTTTCGAGGATTCGGTATTCAAACCCCTCCAACTCTCCCAACGGAAACGGTTGAATGTGATAACTACTCAACAAATTTCGGCAGTTCGCATGGTAACCCTAAATCATCCCAGCCGTTGGATTGCTTACGGATTCTATTATATAAAGGAACCCTTCCCCTGAGATTGTTCAGTCCTTCAGTCTTGCCATGACTTTCATTCTTTTTCCTCTGTTTGCTTCACAGCCCTTATGGCTTCCACAATCTTTTCCTCCAGATTACATCCAGATGTTTTTAAAAACACCTCTAAGTCGTATAACCTAGTATTAGCAAAATCCTAAGTCGCATAATCTGGTATTATGCCCTTGGATGACGTGATATAAGAGGGTTGGTCAGAATTTGACCAGATTCTTCACGTCCTCCCTTGGTATAATACTGGGCTATTGGCTTAGGCGTCCTCAGTCAGCCTTGTAATATTGCAGCTTCTACTGTTCCTTCGCTTGCTGGCAGGAACAGAAAAGGATCTGTGGATGACATTTCCGTCCGAGCTAACATCTGAACTGCTCCAACCTGGCGAACGGAAACTCCTTCCCCTTTCGCTCTTCTCTTAACCAAGAAGTTCTGAACCTCAATCAGATGGCTTCCTCGTTTGTCAAGGGTCAATTTGAAAATTAGCGGGTGAGGATTGTTGTCTGTTGGTTCCCAAAAGACAAGGAGGCTGACATAAAAGGATGATCAAGGAAGGTAATTCTTCATTCGGCAAATCAAGGAGATGACCCTGTCTCAAGCCCGCCTTTTTGTCGGAGGAATTCTGAAACAGAGTTCCAAAATAGAAATTCAAACCTTCCTTGTAATCGATCAAAGTCCTTTAGCATAAACATGGTTTCAGAGCTAGTTAATAGCTCTTCATATTGTAATGTTTATGCTTTGTAAAAGCTTTGACCGTAAAGTCGTTGAATGAAATTAAATTCAGAAAAACATATGTATTGTCTTCCTTCATGAAATTAAATGTTATTGTATCACTGAAAATACAAAAATAAAAATAGGACCATATTTATTAGTCCTATGGTTGAATTCGGGATTAACAAACCGCCATGAAACTCTTTCAGTTTCACAAAAAATGCAAAAATTCCTGGATTGAATCACTTCTAGCTTCTGGCGGACGGCCTGCACTGATATTGCCCTATGTTGCCCCCCAGTTTTCATTGGCTGAAGCGAATATGGAAATACCAAATGAAGGGAAGCCAAGAAAATTAAGTCTAGTTGGCGCCCCAAGCAAATAAAGTTTTAAGGAAAAGAATGCCCCCCAGCCTCAACCATGGCGAGCGGTTCTTCGTATTCCTAGACGCTAGGGAAATATTTCTTGAGATGGCGGGCATTAATAGGATTTGTGTGAACTTCGCCATCGATGTCTCTGAGTTGATAAGCGCCTTTGCCAATAGTCCGGTGAATGACGAAAGGACCCTCCCATTTGGGAGACCACTTACCACGACCTGTATCGCGTTCGCCAAAGGGAAGTATGACTTTCCAGACTAGATCACCCTTGCCGTAAGACTTGCCCTTAGTGCGTTTATCATAAGCTCTCGCGACCTTCTTCTTTTCCACGATTATATTATCCAGAGCTTCTAAACGTCTATCATCAAGGTCTTCATGCTCCTGGAACATAGCTTGGACGTAGTCATCACCAATTAACTGATGCTGCTCTTGGACTCGAAGAGATTTCACATTAATTTCCAAAGGTAAGACTGCATCATGGCCATACATTAACGCATATGGTGTAGTTCCCGTAGGAGTTCTTTTGGATGTACGATACGCCCACAGAGTGTTGTCCAATTCAGTATGCCATGCCCTCGGATTATCTTCCAACATGCGCTTAATAATAGAGATAATCACCTTGTTGCTAGCCTCTGCCTGGCCATTGGATTGAGCATAATATGGGGAGGAATGGAGAAACTGAATACCATATCCGTGCAAAAACTCTTGAGTCTTCTCTGCCATAAAAGATGCCCCCCTGTCCGCCATTAGACATTCAGGAATACCATATCTATAAATGATATTCTGAAAGATAAATCGGATGACTGTTGCGGCGTCACAATTCTGGACAGGTACTGCTTCAACCCATTTAGTAAAGAAATCCGTACCAATTAACAGATACTTATGTTGGAGGGAAGAGTTAGGGTGTATCTCTCCAACAAAATCCAGTGGCCAGCCTCTGGCGGGCCAAGGTTTGATAATAGGTTGCATAGGGATGTTAGGAATTCTTTGGACTAGGCCATGAACTTGACAATCGATGCAACCTTGTGCAAAACTGATTCAGTCTTTAAGAATAGATGGCCAATAATATATGTATCTACGAATAAGCCACCTCATCTTTGGTCTGCTTTGATACGAACCACAAACGCCAAGGTGTACCTCTCGCATAAGCCTCTTGGCTTCTGTCCCATAGACACACCGAAGGTCAATGCCGTCTTCACCCCTGCGAAGTAACTCGCCTCCCCTAAATAAATAGTTAGTGGCTAAGTACCTAATCCGTCTTTCAGACGGTGCAGATGAATTTTGTAAGTATTGGATGATTGGTTGTCGCCAATCTGTATCAATTGGTTCCACTGTAGCAACCAACCATTCATCGCGTTCTTCTCGACGAACGGCAAAAGATGGTAAAGTTCTGCGTTCCACCTTCAAGATTCTTTCAGTAGCACCGTAAGCCAGATGAATGCCTGTCGCCAATTGTGCTAACTCATTAGCTGCAAAGTTCTTCTCGCGAGGGACGTAATCAAGCACCACATCAGCAAACTGCTTAAGTAATTCTAATGCTCGTTCCCAATAATGAACGCCTCATATTCTGCTTGGTTGTTGGTACAACTCCATTCTAAATGAAAAGAATATGAGTGTATGATCCCAGTTGGACCTTGGATACAAATACCTGCACCCGCCAAAGAATCAGTACTACTCCCATCAAAGTATAGCACCCAAGGTTGAGTCCTGATCATGGCTATAGACCAACTTTGTTCAGGAATCTCCTCCTCAAGAGGATGATGGAGCAAGATTTCAGCAACCGCCTGTCCAGTCATTGCCTTCAAAGGTGCATATTGTAAAGAAAATTCAGATAGGGCCAAGATCCACTTGCCAACCCTACCTCTCATAATAGGTCTGGTAAGCATATATTTTACCAAGTCAGTCTGAGCCACCACAATGGTAGTGAAAGAAAGCATATAATGACGAAGTTTGATACCGGCAAAATACAGTGCTAAGCATAACCTCTCTATTGGCGTGTACCGAGTTTCTGCGTCTAACAAGGTCCGACTAAGATAATAAACCGCATACTCGATTCTCTTTCCTTCCCCGGTTGTTTCATCTTGATCTAACAACCCTGCAATAGAATTGCTGGAAGCAGAAATGTATAATTTAAGTGGGATTCCCGGTGAAGGAGGTCGTAATACTGGCGGGCTTGCCAGACATTCCTTGATCTTATTAAATGCAGCTTGATGCTCAGGTCTCCATATGAAGTGCTCCCCGTCTTTGAGTTTCAAAAGAGATGAAAACGGAGCAATCTTTCCAGCTGAGTTGGATATGAATCTTCTAAGGAAATTGATCTTACCTAGCAAGCTCTGAAGCTCCTTCTTATTCCTAGGTGCTGGTGCCTCTAAGACAGCTCGTGCCTTATCTCCAGACACCTCAATACCCCGTTCATGCACCATAAACCCCAGGAAGTCTCCTGCACGAACCCCAAATATATATTTAGCTGGATTCATTCTAAGTTGGTGCCTTCGCATTCTGGTGAATACGTCTCAAAGGTGGGTAATGTGGTCCTTCTTCAGTTTTGACTTCACCACCACATCATCAATGTACACTTCCAAAATACCTCCTAAGATATCATGGAAAATGAGATTCATAGCACGCTGATAGGTTGCCCCTGCATTGGTGAGACCGAAGGGCATACTGAGATACTCAAAAGCTCCTGTAAAACCAGGACAACGAAAAGCAGTCTTGGGAATATCAGGCTCATAAATTGGAATTTGGTGATATCCAGCCGTCCCATCCATGAAAGACAACATCTCGTGTCCTGCCACCGCATCAACCAACATATATGCAATAGGCATTGGGTAAATATCCTTTGGTGACACTGTATTGAGATCTCTACAATCCACGCAGACTCTGATCTTGCTATTATTTTTCTTGACAGGAACCACGTTCGCCAGCCATTGTGAATATTGTGCTGGCCTGACAATGCCTGCGTCAAGCATGCTCTGAACCTCCTTTTCACCGCCAGGACAGTCTCGGCATTTATCTGCCTTTGCGCCTGCTTGACTGGTCTGAATCCCTCCTTGATAGGTATCCGATGGCAAAAAAATTCTCTTGATAGTCCTGGCATATCTTGATACTTTTCGGCAAAGCAGTCTTTAAATTCTTGCAGCAACTCAATTAGTCGCTGCCTTAATTCTGGTTCTAGATATTGACTAATCCCAACCTCCATAGGTTCTTCATTGGTGCCGAGATTAACTCTTTCCACTGGATCATGTACTTTAGGTGGAGTATCATCTAATGCAGCTAGGGCTAGTTGTATAAATTCCACCTCGTCTAGAATCGTTGTTTCGTCTTCATCGATACACTCAACTAGACCAACCGCTTCCCATGCCAATTGCTCCTCTCTAAAAATAGCACAACGCTGTATCATAGAAGCAAGGACCAATACCAGAATGTCAGCTACTGGATCCCACATGATCATCTCTTGATGCAATGATGATGGGACAGAAAGTGTTTTGTGAATCCATTCTCTCCCCAAGATCATGCTATATGGGGCACTGGCTGTTTCCGTGACAATGAACCCTTGAAAAGCGTCAGAGGGCCCGAGTTTTACCTTGAGCATCAAGATACCATTGGTTAGTGTGACCGCACTGGCGAAGCCTCTAACCTTCATCGTGGTACCTATAATCTTTTCTTCAGGAATCTGAAGTTTCTCCATGGTACTAAGTGTGATAACGCTCACCGCGGCTCCTGTGTCGATGAGAATCTTGTTCACTTTGAGGCCCGCCACCTCTGCTGATACATACAACGGTTTGAGGTGTTGAGACATGGCGAATATAGGTTTTGGGAACACCACATTTAGCCGTGAATGCTCGGCCAACCTCTTTGGAGGTTCATTGGTGGATTGAGAGCCTTTAACTTCCGTGCTCGCTGTTGCCTCATCTTGAGGTTCTTGTATGAGGTATACTAGCCTATCCTTCCCCTCCTCTTGGGTAAATTGAGAAGTAGGAATGGGTGTTGGTACGGCATAATCAGAAGGTAAAATGAAAGCCATGTGACAATCCAACACCTCTGGGTCTAATGAGACCATGTTGCAATCCGCGATATCATCATCTTCATCCATCCGCTCTTCATCATCATCCTACATCTCGTCATCCGCTTCTGGTAGATCTTCGTCCGCCTCCATGTTTGAAGGCAGGGATCTGGACTCACCCTCCGCTTTTCTCGAAGGTGGATCAACACCTAGCTTTTGCGCTACATACTGAGGCAAAGACATTCCAGGAGGAATATCCGATGATTTTGACCGAGCCAATATTGTAATAGGCTTAGTCGGTTCTGCTTTCGCAAGCCCAGATTCCTTGGCAATTGCTTGCCCCTCAGGAACCTTTCCTACTGTAGTAACACTCGCCTCCTTCGGTTTCCACTTCAGAATATTGGCGTTTTTATTTCCTCCAACCTCTGAGATCTTCTCTCTAGATTGAGGATTTGCTTTGTCAGACGCCGCGGTCCTAATATGATGTCTTTCTGGGGAGTAATCCAGTTTCCTCCTTGATGACTGCTTGGTGCACCCGCTGCTTGATCCGGCTCCGAAAGTCTCTCATGAGCACTTCTCCTGCGAGGTGGCGAAACTTGACTACTTCGTGCTCGGCGAGTATCAACATATGTTTTAGCTCTATACCGCCTATAGGTGTCCCATATGTGTCTAATCGAGACCGAAAGCTCTGATGGGATCAACTCCCCCGTGGCCAAGGCATCCAAGGTTCGTTTTGCCCTGCCGTACCTCTTCTGCATGTTCCTAGTTGGATTAGGAGGTACCTCCACAGCTTTACCATTTTGCTGTTGATACCACCTATCAGTCTTGATCTCTGAACTTGATGCTGGTGGAATGTACGGCTTAGCAATAACCTCTGGATCGGTTATTTTAGAAGGACCATAAGCCGGTACAGACTTACACTCACTAGGCCCTGGACCTTGCTGAGACCCCATTTTGCTAGCATAGGTTTCTCGGTCATAAGGATGATATTTCGTTCGCCTGTAAACGTCGGGCCTGGATCGCCCGGGAACTGGATGGGTGTGCTTGGCCCTCTCTAAGGCTTTTTGCTCTGCCTCCTTTAGTGCCAACTGTAGCTCCTCATGTGTGATAGGTAGGTGACAGCCCACCTTACAATTAAGGCATAACTTAGATCGAGGTACCAGCACCATCTCTTCCTTTTTCTGGCGGATGCCCATTATTATTAGTTGGCTGCTCCGCTTCCTTATTTTCGTCGATGGCATTTACCCAAAATTCATGTGTGGAAGCCACCACCTCTTCAGCAAACCTTAACGTTCCATCATTCAACCATTCTTGAATTTTGTCCATTAACGCTACGCACCCGAAGGTACAGTGGTCGTTAGAATGATGAAAGGCACTGTAGGATTTGCTCGATATTCCCTTTTGTGGTAGGCACGTGCTAATAAGCTTGACCCCACCTTGTTGGATCAAGACCTCCCAAATCTCTGGGACCTTGTTTGCATCGTATGTGTAATGTACAAATTTGGAGATGCATTTGCCAGGTTCCAATTGTTGACATGGATTGGGTACAAAATCAATCGTGTTCACCTGGTGGAACGGCTTAGTTTCTGTCCAAGTAGGCTCCTTAGGAGCATCTATCTTCATGACATTATCATTAATCCATATCTGGATCTGATCCTTGAGCTTGACACAATCTTTAGTGTAATGGTTATTCATGTTATGGTAGCTACAATACTTCTTACCCGCCATGTAATCGGGTTTGGGAATGAAACCTCCATCATGTTTAAGCCGGCCGAGGTTGAATAGCTCTTGCAAGATCTCTGGAGCCTTGTATGCATTATAAGTATATGTATCAAAGGCAGACTTAGTTGGCACAGAAGTCGTAATCTTGATTGGATCCTTGGCCATTCTCAAATTCTTTGATTGTAGTTGTTGGCGACCAACCACTTCTACAACCGCAATCCCTTCATCCTTTTCCTCCTCAACCCAAGCCAGGTTTGGAGATGACTCGGTGTTTACAGTTGCAACTGTCTTTGAGCTAGAAGGAACACCGACTTTAGGCTTCAGAGAGCCAGGGTAATAGGACATAGGGATGCCCTTCTTTCTTTCCCTCTTCTCCTTCATTCGATCAACCCAATGTTGCTAATTGGCCAACCTATTGGTCAGATCAGCCATATTGGCAACATATACTTGCTGAAAGCCAGCTTGGACTTCCTCCTCTAACCCAACAATAGCTAAATCGACTATAGTGTCCTCTGGGAGCTTATCCTTGCACTTGGTTATCAGTAGCTTGAAGCGTTTCAGAAAATCCATGGCTGACTCGCCAGGTTGTTGTTCTGTTCCGGCTAAGATTTTCACAGTAACCTTGGCTTCAACAACCCCAAACATGGTGTTGAACAAGATTTCCATAGCCCTCCAGTCTGGAACCGAACCTGGAGCTAAATCCTTGTACCATGCCAGTGCTGACCCTGTTAACGATGTACCGAACATTGCAAGCTTGCGTATGGGATTGTTCGCATAGGGACCACACTCGTTATTAAAGCGAGTGATATGAGTCTCAGCATCTTCTGAGGAATTGCCAGAGAATTGGGTGAACCAGACGGATTTAAAGTTTAGTGGCCAAGGAAGTGCATTCACCTCTGAGGGAAACGGGTTAGAATAAGTTCAGTTTGTATCTGGCAAACCATGCATAACCCTCATTCTTTCTTCAAACAGCCGATTCACATCGTCGGCAGTTAGGACCAAGCCTTCCTCCTTTTCTGGCTCGTCGGCTTCTTCATCATCAGATGGAAGGATAGTAAACTTTCCTCCACCTCCTCTTCTCCGTTTCGTAGCTTCAGAAGAGTCCATACCTCCATTTGTGCGAGACTGATTAGGAGGCCTTGTCGTACTAGAAGAACCCCTTCCTTGCCTTTTTCCGATCACTTTCTGTTGGTTCGGCTCCTCCAACTCTTGAAACTCAAAGTCCAACCTCTGTTCGAACAGTAGTGATAACTGCTCAATAGCAGCTGAGGTTTTAGTCGTCTGATCCTGCTGAGCTTTTACTTTCTCATTGAAGTCCTTAGCATGGGCAGCCATCCGGTTGGCGATTCTTTCCTGCTGTTGCACCACCCACTTCATGCTGGCAGAACTCCCAATCTGTTCCGTCCTTAGCTCGGCTAAATTAGCTTCGATCCTTTGAAGGATGTCATCTGTCCTTTCTGACTTTGCTAATACTAGCTCAGAGATGGAATGGTAACGATCGCTGCACTGTCCTTCTCAGAAACCTCTAAAGGTTCTGAGACATTAGCCATATTCTTAGTTAGAAGGCTGGCGGGTTCCTCCTGGCTGTCAGCAGCCGCTGTTATTTCAGAAACCCCTTGGCCAACCTTGGTGACCTCAGAAAGATCCTCAATGCTGGCCGTCACACCTCCGTACTTGAGGCCTACCTCATTCTCTAATAAACCTCTGCAGTCAGCAGAGTTGTGTTTAGCGAACAGCCTGTGTTCTGGCTTATTGCACGAAGGCATGATTCGTCATTAAGGATTAGATCCCGCAATCTTGACACTGGTCCCACTGGGCGTGCCAAAATGTTCATGGCGGATTTAGTATCCGGCGAATGGTCAACACGTTCAGTGGTGGATGTCAATCTTAGTCCTGTTGTGATGTGTGCGAGCGTGCCAGTACCTTTGAGTTAGGTACAACTTCGATGAGGACGACCTCTGGCGAGCGTACTTCTCTGGCTAGAGTGTCTGTCTGCTCCCAATTCCTGACTTCTTGATCAAACGACTGTTACGCGGGCGTTGACAAGGCCGGTGTAAGAGGCTCGAACAAGACCTAACAAAAGTGTATTAGGATTTTTCTCTCAACCTATTGCAGATCGAGTAATCTTCCTTTGATCCTGAGACGCAAAGCAGAGCAATAATTCAAGACCGCGGGAAACGATCCTTTTCCAACCTATGGTAGATTGGTCTGTGTTTTGTTACCTGAGTAACGACTCGATTTAGCTACGGCATGGCGACTGACACTAGGTGCTTCAGCGAACAAGAACACGAGGTGAGCGAGCGTCTCTGTACGTATGGCGGCGAGGTGCGGCTCTGTACGTATGGTGGCACGTTGCGGCTACGATGTGTGGATATGCTGAAAGCGATAGGTCTTAGCGACTCTCGACACGAATGCAAGGCACACTTCGACAACCGTGCAAGGATATAGCGACCGGTGGCGGGCGTAAGGTTGCAGCGAGGTTGGATGGTGGTTGTTTGCAGTTTGTGGAGGCTGTGCGCGTAAGATGCTCCAGAGAGGCTTTGCAAGGATTGCGATGAGCAAAAGCTTGTGTGTTTGTTTGATTGATCGGGGATCCCTTTTACGTTGTACAAGAGCTCTGTATATAGAGGATGTCAAACCCTAATACTTGCATATCAAGTAGCATCGGATTTGGAGATCGATCAGGATTCAATTATCATAAACCAACCCCATTTCGGATTCCTAAAGGAACCCCAAATCCTTTCCAGAAAAGGAAAAGATTAAATGTGTATTAGATTATCCTTTACTGAATAACCTCATAGGCCTCGATCCATAGTCTCGGACAAATGTCAGTTTCGGCCCAAACAACAACTAGGTGTACAAGATAAACTGCCTACTCTTTAACACAGTAGGTTGTATGAGACTCTTCAACACAATCTCAACCTCTTTAAGAGACAAGGACTCTTTGTCACAGCCTTGATTTCTACACAGGTTCACACGCTCTTTGACTGATCTATCTTCTCACAAGAAGTTCTATGCGAGTGTAACTTCTCTCAAGCAATAACAGATGCAGGAGGAGACGTTTATGCAGACTGGACTTTTTTTTTTCTCTATGTGCAACCAGTAACTACATCAATGAACAAACGTCAATATATATAGGGTAGAGTCCAAGAGACTCTCCCACAATCCAAGTCTCCTCCATACTTCATAATACTTATCAATGCATATCAAATATACAAGATATCATTCCTAACCAGGTTAGATATCTAAGTATTAAATCAGAACATAAAGGAAGGAATCCTGATAAGAATCAATCAGCAGATATGGACAAAACAAGTTGTCTATTAAAATCAACACTTTACTATGATGGAGATATGATAACTCACAAAGATATTCCATGAATTATTGCTACGGATTTATCTCAAATAGGAAGTCCTAGTCTGAATAGGAAAGCTAATACCTTCAATCTCCCCCATTAGCTTTCATATTCAATCATGAAGACATATCTGCAAAATTTGTTAGAGAGAAATCATAGCAAACACACCATAACTGAAGGAATTCAAAACACAGATAAATAAGGGATCATTTTCCATCCTTTCCCAAATTCTCCAAGTCATAAAAAGTTTAACCAATATAGAACATAAAGAGTTTGTGCTTATGCACTTACAAAACCAGAAATCCTAAAAATTAACAACATCATTCATTGTTCAGACAAAAACAAAAAGTTGCAAGTCTTCATCTCCTCTATAGAATATGAACAACTACTTGGGCCTTTTTAGAATGGCTGCTTGAAGGACAATGATTTGTTCTTGGAGATGGAGTTGAGCGCTAGTGAGAGCATCTAGGAGATCAAGAACGTATTTAGCCCACCCTCGAATGTTGTGCTCCATTCCAACAAGAAACATGCTGAAACCCTCCATTGTGTCCTATTCAATAGGAAGAGGTGGACGCCAGGGCTCTCCCTCGAATTGGGCAGGAGGAATAGAGCCAATGTAACCGTCTTTCGGAGGAGGAAGAGGGATACGAGGTGCAGTGGAAGGAAGAGGAAATCCAGGTGGAAGCTGGTTCAAGGCCTTCAGGGAGAAGGGTTGTGGGAGAATAGGATGATCATCAGAGTCTGAGGAATCAGAGGAGGAGGAGGAGGAGGCTAGTCGAGGCCGCTTTGACTGGCTTGGCGATCCTCCGGTGGACATTCTAGCAGTCTTTAGCTTTCTCATGAAAAGTCCTGCAAATAGAGAAGAGAACAACTAGATAGAATATGAGAGGTTAGGGAGAGTGGATTAAACAAGGGTATTGAACCGGAAGAGAGATATAAAGCATCGATCTATAAACTCTAGAGAGAAAGGAAACCGTCTCTTATATATTGGGAAGAGGAACAGGCTTGCACGTGACGTATGGGAGGATACGTAATCATGATGATGTATAGGATAGCACGCAAGCAATCTTTGAAGATACACAAAAGAAGCCAAACAAAAAGAAGCCAAACACAAAGAACCCATCCATTTTGACAAAGACAGAAGAGAACATGCTTGACATATATAAGAAAAAAACAATGTGCCACTAAGACCATGAATACAGAAGCTTTGAGCCAACGAGATGCCATTGAAACACACAAACCCTGAAGTAATTGTGATGAGATGAATGTATGATAAACATAAAATTGAGACATACTTATCATAATGGATGACAAACTGGCAAAGTACATCAATAAACATGTTCAAGCAAGATGATTCCATGATCTATTACACAGAACTATGAAGACAAGGCATGTGGATACTATCAACCAGATCAAGACCAATCACTAAGATTTCAAGAGCATCAATAAGACATGAAGATACAGACAATATGGGGTATAAGACTATTTGAGCAAGATTGCCAGAGTATCAGTAACAAATATCACCCCCTTGTGCCTTCTATAACAATCTTTTCATAGTTTGTGAATAACAACTTATGTAACAAGAGGCAGAGAACAATCCCAAGTCAGTTGACTTTAGGTTGCTAGACATAACAAGGATGTCATAAACTCTGAGTCTCAAGTTGGAACATTACCTTCTGCCTCCAGGGACCAAATCATTCATGTTTCTATCCTACCACCTTAATTAGATCATAACCAAGGTAGTAGTTACTTTAGGAATAATCTTGCCAGACTTCAGAAATTTTGTTTAATGGAAGTCATCTTGTAAAGATTTATTCTGTAAATGATTATTCATTTTCTTACTTTTCCTCCTTATAGCACCTGGGTATATGCCTTATTTTGGCTCGGTCTGTAAGATACCCCCACAAAAGTGATGATCTAATAATGCAGACGGATACAAAAGATACAAAGGTGATATGACCAAGATAAGGTCCAGAATCAGAATGACTTGTAGACAAAGTAACTGAGAGATGAAACAGAAATCAAAAAGACTGAGGCATGTTAATCAAACTAAGCTCTAGTAAGAACATCACATATCAATAAGATGGAATAAGATGTAATATGATATGTGATGAAAATGATATTAACTTCAGGGTTCAGTGCAAATGCCAATGGCATTGCGCAAAAACTCAAAACGAGCTTTATCCAATGGTTTAGTTAAAATATCAGCAAGTTGTCTTTCTGTTTCAATAAAGCATAGCTCAAGAATATCTTTTTCAACTAAGTCTCTAATATAGTGATACCTGAGGTCAATGTGCTTAGTTCTTGAGTGTTGTACACGATTTTTAGCTATGCTTATTGCACTTGTGTTGTCACAAAATATGGTTAACCTGCCTTGTTGAAGTCCATAGTCCCTTAACATTTGTTTCATCCAGATCATCTGAGTACAGTAGCTTCCGGCAGCTACATACTCAGATTCAACAGTAGAGAAGGAAATACAATTTTGCTTTTTGCTATGCCATGACACTAGATTCGTTCCTAAAAAAAACAGTCTCCAGATGTACTTTTTCCATCTTTCATACTCCCACCCCAATCTGCATCTAAATATCCTGCAATCTCAGCATTAGATTCATTTGAAAAGAACAAACCACAATTAACTGTACCAGCTACATATCGGATAATCCTTTTAACAGCTTCAAGGTGTGACTCCTTTGGAGAAGCCTGAAATCGAGCGCAAACTCCCACACTAAACAAAATATCTGGTCTGCTAGCAGTGAGGTGAAGCAGACTCCCAATCATACTGCGATAGAGAAACTGATCCACCGATTTTCCATCTTTGTCCTCAAGCAGTTTAGTTGACGTGCTCATGGGATTCGCAAGAGTTTTCTTCTTGGTGAGACCAAATTTGCTGATGAGATTTTCTGCATACTTAGTTTGTGATAAAAACATTCCTAACACCATTTGTTTAACTTGTAAACCACGAAGAATAACGTTCACCAAGATTGCTCATCTCAAATTCACTAGTCATTATAGAAGCAAATTCTTTGACTAGTTTGTTTGAGGTAGAGCCAAACACAATATCATCAACATACACTTGAGCAACAATAAAATCAGTTTTCATGTTTTTAACAAACAAGGTTTTGTCAATGGATCCTCTGACATATCCTTGATTAATTAAATACTTAGAAAGATGATCATACCATGCTCTTGGTGCCTGCTTTAAACCATACAGTGCCTTCTGAAGTTTGTAAACATGATTAGGATGATGAGGATCAATGAACCCTTTTGGCTGCTCAACAAACACCTCTTTGTCAATATAGCCGTTGAGAAAAGCAGTTTTGACATCCATTTGATATAGTTTAAACTTTAGATGACATGCCACAGCTATGAGAAGTCTGATTGACTCCATTCTAGCAACAGGAGCAAAGGTTTCCTCATAGTCCAAACCTTCTCGCTATGAGTATCATTGTACCACAAGTCTTGCCTTATTTCTGATAATGGTGTCATGTTCATCAGATTTGTTCCTGAAGATCCTTTTTGTGCCCACTACATTTGCATGAGAAGGTCGAGAAACAAGTTCCCATACTTGATTCTTGGCAAACTGATCAAGTTCATCTTGCATGGCCATTATCCAATCAGGATCTAGGAGAGCATCTTGTACATTCTTTGGTTCAGTAAGAGAGACAAATCCATAGCACCTTACTGTGTTAGATTCCTGAACATGACTGTTTATGAAGCAGGCTAGAGCTCTTTCAATTGAGGAGGATTTGTTTCTTGTTTGAATCCCTTCCCCAAAACCACCAATCACATCATTCTGGTCATGATCCTTTTGGACTTATTTGAAACCGGTTCTTTTCTGAGGAATGTGTTGCAGATTTTCATCTTCTTCTTCTGCTGAGTTAGAAGAATCATTCCCATCATCATCGGGAGCAATAGTGGCCTTTGCCTGTGAAGGTGTATCATCAACCTGTCTAAACTACATATCATCAATGGAGACATTAATGGTGATAACAACCCGTTTAGATATTTTGTTATACACTCTGTAAGCAGCACTGTTAGTATCATAGCCAACAAAAATGCCAGGATCAGTTCTGGGGGCAAATTTATTCAGGGTTTCACCATCCCTTAGAATGTGACAGAGACTCCCAAAGACATGAAAATGACTTACATTAGGTTTTTTTACCTCTCCACAGCTCATATGCAGTTTGAGTACTTCCTGATCTTACAAAAACACGATTTGCAATATAGCATGCAGTGTTCATAGCTTCCCCCCAGAATTTTTCACTAAGCATAGCTGAGTGCAATAGAACACGTCCCATCCCAACAATGATATGTTCTTTCTTTCCACTACTTCATTCTGTTGAGGAGTTCTAGGAGCTGAAAACTCATGAAATATACCATTCTCATGGCAGAAATTAGCAAACCAAGAGATTTTAAACTCAGTACCATTGTCAGACCTAATCCTAGCAAGTTTTAAGTTTTCATATTGCTTGAGTCTTGTGAGTTGTTTACTTAAACCAAGGAAGGATTCAAAGGTCTCGGTCTTATTTTCAAGGAAATCAACCCAAGTATATCTTGAGAAATCATCAACAATAACAAATATGTAGAACTTACCTGACATGCTTGCGGACTGTGTTGGTCCCATTAAGTCCATGTGGAGCAACTCAAGACAAGCAGAAGATGATGTAGAATTCACAGCTTTGTGTGATGACTTAGTCTGCTTGCCAACTTTACAATGACCACATATCCTATCAGTCTTTCCGCTAAGTTTAGGCATGCCTCTCAAAGATTGTTGATTTGATAACTTCTCACTACCAGATCGGAGAGAATAGCCTACGAAAAAAATTTCGTCGACTATGCCGAATTTTCGTCGGCTATTCCTTCTGCCGACGAAATTTTCGTCGGCTATACGTCGTCGGAAAAACGGCGTCGGTAATACTAATGGCCATGTGGGCTATTTTCGGCTATTTTCGGGTATGGTCGACGACAGTGCAGACGAAAATTAATTTTGTCGACCAAACCTGGGCAAAATATCCGACGAAATTCGTCGGCTATGCTCGAGCATGGCCGACTATATAGTAAACTATAGCCGACGAAATTTGTCGGCTATTTGTTCTGAAATATAGCCGACGATTCCATCTATTTCGTTGGTTAATTCGTCGGAATATATTAATATTTTAATATGCATTAATTAGTTATAGCCGACGAAATAATGTCATTTTCGTCGGCTATAAAAGTTATAGCCGACGAAAATTGGTAAAAATCATCGGCTATAGTGCTTATAGCCGACGAAATAATGCCAATATCGTCGGCTATTCTTACATTTGGGGGAAAAAATTAAATTAATTTCTAAATTACCATTCCAAGCAACCTGCAAATTACAAAGACAATCGATGCATTTGCACCAACAAGAAACACGTCTAAATGATTCATTATTTAATTTGTTCTAATATACATAAAATATAACCCTAATCATCACCTAAAACACTAAAGTCCACCACGTCATCCCCAGCATCCTGCTGTCCATCATGCTCGTCATCATCGGGAGGTTGAGGCATTGGAGGTTCAACTAACGGCTGAAACGGAGGCGGGGGTTCAAGGGCTTGTTGTTGTGCCGCAAACATATCACACCACCAATTTTGTTGGGCGGTGTAGTTGTGTTGCCGAACTCTGTCGCATTTAGCATGCCAACTGGCCAGATCCAAATGATACTGCTGTGTTCTGCGGCGTAGCTCCTGTGATCTCTGGGACTCGGCCGCCAATCTTGCGGCCAATCTCTGCACTTCCTCCCTCATCTGTTGGCGGTCCCCTCCTCCCTTCTTTTGACCTCCCTTAGTGGTCTTCAGGAGCCCTATTCCAGAACTTCCCAAACCCCGGCAGTAGTATTGGTTTGACCGGTCTGGGAAGGCTGCGTCGAACATCCTCGCTGCCGTTTGGACATTCGATCGGTCGACCTGGCGCAGGGCTTCTTCCAGATCTGCTTCTGAAATGTTCGGTTGTGTCTCCCGAACTACTTGCTGGAACACCTCTTCTTCGGCCCGGTTCACCCTCTCCTAATTGAACGGGAAAAAAAAAAATTAATATTCTAACAAATATATAATTAAGTAAAATTAATAATTAAAATTTTAAAATCGTAATCAACGACTTACGAGCTGTTCTGTCGCTTGTGGATAAGCGATCTTGAACGTCTCCACGTACGGGTTGCTATCAGGATGATCTCTAAGCGCCTCCTCCTGATATTGTGCAAACGGCCTAGAACCACTATGATGGGGGGTTGTGTTACGGTGGCGGTTCGCAGAGTTTACCCGAGACCGTTCCTTCAAACAAATAATAAAATATTAGAAAAATGCATCAAAAAATATTAGTGTAATAATTATAAAATAATTAAACTAATAATTAAAATTTTAACAAAATAAACATTTATAGTTAAGTTTAGTATTTACCTGCATAAGTGGGTTATTGAAGTCTACTGTCTTCAACCAACGCCACCCGTACTCCCTGAACATGAACTCTCTGGGAGTACCCATATGACCACGGTTGTCGTATTGGTTAAAGTGGGAACGGAGCTCGTTCTTCCACTCTTTGAACCTACGGAAAAAATAAAAGTGCATTAGAAATATTATTAATATCATAAAATATTTCAAATTATAAGATAAGGAATTCCCAACGTAACTCAACAACTGCATCGCGTCCGCCCAATGCTGCTTATGTTCTGCAATCTCGAAGTATGTCTGAAAGATAATATTTTATTAGTTTTACAATTATAACAATACCGAAAATTATTAAATATTACGTAAAATAAATTAAATTTTTTAAATTACTCACCGACGCGGCGTTGTTCACCTCCCTCTTGATCTCTTCGGGCACATCAGCCCACCGCGTCCACAACATAGGGACTCTGTCCCTAATCAGTGCCCCCACGCAACCCGTGTAGTCGCGGCGTTTTTTCCCCTGAACCTTCTGATTAGGAGGTTCGTTGATCCGGATCCTCCAGCTGCTCTCAACAGTTCTGCTGAGCGTGTCAAAACATATGACACCTCTCGTATTCCTCGTTGAACTGCTAGCGGCTGTCCCTATCACATAAACGACGATTGATTAATAAAATTAAATATTAGTGCGTTAATTTTAATAAAACATTTAATTAATAAAATCAAATGTTACCTGAACTGGATGACTCGTCTGTCGACTTTCCTTTTCTCCTCGCCGAAATCAGGAGGTCAGGGTTCTCAAATGGCTGCCGCTGGTATGCCTCCGCAGCACTCACGTACTGAGGCATAGCAGGCCATATGGGCACACCTCGAAAGTCGATCTCGGGTATCGCAGGAATGTTGTACGGGAGGTAGAGCTGATTTGGGAGAGTAGGCCCCTCAGTCGAGTCAGCAACAGACGTCGTCGGACTCGTCATCGGCTCCTGATGAACCTCAGGCATACGGACCTGAGGAACGTCTGCAGCTATCTCGTCCTGAAATAGCTGCCTACTGAACCTCGGAGCATCTGGCCCGACAGGGGGACGTGAACTGCTCGACGGCCGCCCCGCCTGGAGAAGGGTCTGGAGCCGAGAACTCACACTCCTCCGGGGCTGGGATGAATCCACAGGCCTCCGCGACTGGGATGAATCTACACTCCTCCGCAGCTGGGTGGTGGTCCTCTCAGGCTGGCTAAGGGTCCTGTCGGACTCTGCGGAACCGGCGGAACTTCCAGAACCCCTGGATCTAGAACGACGGCCTCCGAAGAACTGTCTGAATGCATCGGCCATCTGCACCTTGAGGCATTAATACATTAATTAATATTAAATTATATTACATTAAATAACAAATTCTAATTAATATAATAACCAATAATACTAACATATTTCAAAACATACTAACAAATTAATATTTAAATTTGTACTAATTTTAAATAATACTAACCATTAACATAAATATAACTATATTTCATTATTAACATATATATAAATACAAATAACCATTTATATATTAACAAAAATATATAACAATTTATATAATTAAAATTAAATATATAACAAATATATAACAATTTATTATATAACAATTTATATAATTAAAATTAAATATATAAAAATTTCTATACCTAAATTATAACAAATATATAACAAATATATAACAATTTATATAATTAAAATTAAATATATAACAAATATATAACAATTTATATAATTAAAATAAAATATATAACAAATATATAACAATTTGTTAAAATTAAATTTATTAACAAATATATAACAATTTATATAATTAAAATTAAATATATAACAATTTATAAAATTAAACTAAATTGAAGAAAAAAAATTAACCGGATTGGAGGAGGAGGCCGGAGGAGGAGGGGAAGGAGGTCGGACGAGGAGGGGAAGGCGGAGGGGAAGGAGGAGGAGGAGGAGGCCGGCCGGAATAGCTTGAGGAAGGAGGAGAATCGGAGGAGGATTGGAGGATGAGGTCGGAATTGGAGGAGAGTTTAGGCGCCGATTTGAGAAGGAGGAGGAGCAGCGCGGCGGAAACGAAATCTTTGCGGCAGATTGGAGCAGCAGCAGCAGGAGGAGGAGGAAGAGAGGAAAAAGTCGGCTAGGGTTCGACAGTTTCTGATTTATACCCGAAAGAATAGCCGACGATTAAAAAAGATTTCGTCGGCTATTCTTAACTATAGCCGACGAAAACTTTAACATCGTCGGCTATACTTTGAATGTCGTCGGCTATTCTTTGAATGTCGTCGGCTATACTTTAGGAGATCAGCAGCCGTCTGATCTGAGCCATCCAACGGCAGACAATGAAAAGGCGCGGATCGCAAGAGTTTAGCCGACGAATTCAAATATTTCGTCAGCTATACTTTGGAAAATCAGCAGCCGTTGGATCTGAGCCATCCAACGGCGGACAATAAGCGGATCGCAAGAGTTTAGCCGACGACATATAATTTTCGTCGGCTAAACTGTTGGTCAAACCACTAAGTCAAACCTCTAAACGCTTTAAAAAGGAAATTCGTCTAGTAGACGATGGTTTTTGGCCTGACCTTCAACAGATAATAGTTTCAAATCGATGAGACGCAACTAATCGTTTAAAAATTTTCCTCAAAATATTTACCAAACGTCAGGCTACTCATAGGAAAACGGAAGTAAAAAACAGTTAACCGCAACATTCGGCACACAGATCTTGTCGGAATCTTGTCATTTTTCAACCGTAGACGTATTTCATTATTTCGGTCATATCTTATTTGACGACATATTTGCATTTGAAGAGTGTACGTATAGTAACTATTTGAAACTATACATTCACTTAAACACTTAGTAAACAAGTTAAGGAACATTAGTGCATATGTTCCGATTTTGAATGTAAAAGTTTGGAAAATCTATTTCAACCGTCAGATATCACCGTTAAGATTAAATACATGTATGAAAAAAAATCCAACTACATCTGACAACGTTAAAGGCTCGATCGGGACGGTAAACCGGGTGAGTCAACCCTTTAAACTCTTAGAAATGGTAATTGGCCTGTCTAAATGACGTTTTTTGGCCTGACCTTCAACAAATAATAGTTTCAAATCGATGAGACGCAACTAATCGTATAAAAATTTCCTTAAAATATTTACCGAACGTCAGGCTACCGATAGGAAAACGGAAGTAAAACACAGTTAACCGCAACATTCGGCACACAGATTTTGTCGGAATCTTGTCATTTTTCAACCGTAGACGTATTTCATTATTTCGGTCATATCTTATTTGACGACATATTTGCATTTGAAGGATGAAGCAATGGTTTGTCGATAGTGATAGAAAATGGAAGGTGGTCTTTTTTTGTTTTTTGTTTTTTTAAATCATAGCCGACGAAATCAAACCTAGTACTCGTCGGCTATTCTTTTGTCGTTTTGTGTCTAAAATAAAATATGTATTTTTCAATATAGTTTTGGCCGACGAAATCACACATTTTTCGTCGGCTATAATTAGTATAGCCGACGAAATAATGCATTTTTCGTCGGCTATTCTGTGAAAAAAAATAAAAAAATCAGTTGTGTTACACCTCTCGTACCCATATGTCCTGTTCATATATAACCAAAATTGAACATAAAAAAAACAGAAACCCAGCAGTCCACATATTTCAAATTTTTTTTAAGGGGTTTGGAACCCAGCCTAGCTGGGAGGCTCATCCCCACGCCCGTTCATTAGAAATGAGTGGATTACAAATGAAAGGATTACACCATCTAAATTACTTAATTCGTCGGATTGTAATCAGAATCATCGGATGAGTCTTCTTCGGTTTCTAAATTGCTGGATAGGGGTAATCTATGTCGTTCCTCACCACTAGAGTCTTCGTTAGTTTCTTCATTTGGATCAACATCAACAAGCAGTGGCTCTTCACGTCGAATTCATACCGGCGTGTCTAGGCGAATAAAAGAGGAGTCAGGAATACTGTTTGAGTTGGGCTCTTGATACGCGGTGCGCCCTTCCTCGTTCTCTTCAGCCACTCCAAGTGCAGACGCCCGGTAAATGTTGCAATGATGGATAGTGTTGACTACTTTCCACAGGTCACCCTTGGCGAGATCATCAAGATAAAACACTTGTTTCACCCATGTGGCTAAAACGAATGGGTCGTCCTCATACCATGATGTACCAGTGTTCACAGAAGTTATGCCGTATTGATCGGTTTTCATGCTCTGCGGCCGTGTGTCAAACCATCTACACTTGAAAAGGTGCACTTTCATGCATTCCCCGTAATGCAGTTCCACAACTGAATGGAGAACACCGTAATAGTCAACTCCATCATCCCCACCATGTGCCATAACCCCTGAATTTTGTGTTTTCAGTCTGAGGTCTCTCTCTTCACATCGAAATAACACACCATTCACCTTGCACGTCGCATAAACTTTTGAATAGACCGGCTTCATCGCCAGAAGTCTGAGTTCGTGCGACCAATTTGGGTGATTATCATTTTTAATAAGGTCCATCTGCAACCATCAGAATCAACTATAAATATGAATAATCATACACAATAATATATAAATACGTATAGAATAGTGTTAAAGTTACGTACCCAGCGGCCGAAATACTCTCCGAATGTCCAGTTGTGGTAATCGAGATCACCTCCTACTTGGTCACAGTTTAGATGCATGTTCTTCCAAAACTGAACTTCTGGACAGTTGATTAGTACCCACCAATGTGCAATGGCTACCTCATAATCTTTCAACTTGTAGGAAACTGGCATGTTTCCACCGAGTACAACATCGTCGGAGAGTATGGAAAGATTGAACTGTGAAGGTACATCTTCCGGTATGCTTTCCTGTAATGCTCCTAAATACAGCTTCATGTAGGTGACGCACTGGTGCGCAATATATGCTTCAGCTATACATCCTTCAGGTGCGGATCTGTTTTGGACAAAATCACCGTATTGTCCAAGTTGCCTATAAATCAAGTTTTTAAAGTGTTATGATAATACATTAATACTATATCACATATATTGATGAGGAAATTAACATAAGGTGTAAAATACGTACATTTCCATCGGATACATCCAAGTGAAGTGCACAGGACCAGTAAGCAACAACTGCCGAGGAAGATGGATCATGAGGTGAGGCATGATGTCGAAAAAATTTGGAGGAAATATCATCTCAAATTTACACATGATATGAACGATGTCTTGTTGCATTTCCCGGAGGTCAGATTTTCTCACTTCCCGTGTGCATACCTTCTGGAAAAATCTTGCCAACGCTACTAACGGCTCCACAACGTGACGGGGAAGGAACGGTCGAATGAAAACAGGGAAGAGACGTTGTAGCAGGATATGATTGTCATGACTTTTCAACCCGTAAAGATTGTTGAATTGTCTGTTCACACACTTGGCTATATTTCCAGCAAAGCCTGAAGGATACTTGGCCCGACTTATCCAATGGAAAATTTCTGATTTATGCTCAGGCTTGACGGTATAAGGAGCTTGAGGCATTTTTCTCTTCTCTTGTTTCAACCATAGTTGTTTTCTGATATTCATGTTTTGCAGATCAGTGCGAGCCTTAGGACCGTCTTTTGTCTTCCCCTCCAAATTCAGCGTTGTGCCCACCACACTTTCAGAAACATTTTTTTCTATGTGCATAACGTCTAGGAAGTGACGGATCAGCAACTCACACCAATACGGGAGTTCCCACAATATGCTCTTATGTGTCCAGAATTTGTACTCCTCAGGCCTTTCAGGTATTTCCGCTACAATATCGGGATAATTGCTGAGGGGCCCAAAATCGTACTCATTAAACACTGCTAAAATTTCTCTTCCCGTCCATCTTCTGGGGGGACCACCGTGTTCTTCGGTTCCATCAAATGCGGCGGACTCGTAACGCCAGTGGTGATCCGCCGGAAGGAACACACGATGACTCATTCTGCATATCTTGTTGCAATGAGGGGTGCTCCCATAATCGCTGAGGCACTCTGGACAACCCTTGTATCCCCTAACAACGCTGCCCGACAACATCCCATAAGCAGAAAAATCACTGATAGTACCAATAACCATGGCATGCATCTGGAACGTCTCCTCCTTGTACTTGTCAAAAGTGGGATGACCAACGTCCCACAATACCTTAAGCTCTTCAATCAATGGTCTCATATACACACCGAGACATTTTCCTGGGTAACCAGGCCCCGGAATCAACAACGTCAACATATTATATTCCTTCTTCATGCACATCCACGGAGGAAGGTTGTAAGGTACCAAAACCACCGGCCATATACTGTATGAAAGACTCATGGTGCCGAAAGGGTTGAACCCGTCGGTTGAGAGCCCGAGCCTGACATTTCTGACATCTGACGCAAAATGAGGAAACTCATTGTTTATATGCTTCCAAGCCGCTCCGTCAGAGATGTGTGTCATGATATCTGCGTCTCCCGCGTCCCGCTCACCGTGCCATCTCATAGCTTTTGCGGTGGTTTCTGACATGTACAACCGCTCAAGCCTATCTCTCAACGGAAAATACCGAAGCACTTTCACAGGTTTCCTATTGCCTACTCCCGTCAACTTATATCAGTCATACTGACATATCGGACATGCGTTAAGGCTAGCAAGGTCATTCCCTTCTGCATCTTTACCCCAGAAGAGAACGCAGTCAAATGCGCATGCATGGATCTTAATGTAGGAAAGCCCTAGATCTTTGAGGATACTTCGGACCTTACGGTGATTGGTAGGATTACGATGACCCTCCTCCAACAACGAAGAAGTGTACTGTAGATATTCATCCACTTGCCTGATGCTCGATTTTGTCTCGACTTTAATCCTCATTACCTCCATCACACTTTGAAGAACTGTCTTCTCAGAACTTGAAGACACAGGGGTCTGTTGCAATGCAATCAGTTTGTTGTACTTGTCAAAGGCAGCAGTGTTGACAACTTGTGGGAAGGGCAGCACCGGGTCATGCATATATTGTTCCCCACGTACACCGCTTTCAAAAGGAAACACGTCGTTGACGAATGCCATTGTTGGATCGTTGGATGTACTACTACTGCCCGCCTCAAAAAACTGCCCATGATCATGCGATCCATCTAATGATGGCTCACCGTGATATATCCAACGTTTGTACTTCGGCCAAAACCCATTACTCTTTAGGTGCTCCCATACTGTCCTAATCAGAAATCGACACATATCACTGCGACACTTACATTTCTTGCACGGGCAATAATGGTAATCATTCCCGTTTGCATTTTCCTCGACGAACTGCAAAAAAATCACAACTCATGTAGTGTATCGTCGGTCATGCCTTGGAAGCGAAATCCAACTCTTATCCAGATCCATATATAGCCTGATAATAATATTTATGTATAACTTTAATTAATAAGAAATTAATTAACACATACATATATATATATATATAAATCCTTAATAATTAATTACATTACAATATATATTATTATCAACATCAACTCATATATATATATATATATATATATATATATATATACCATTAATTAACAACCATTATTTAAGTTACACTATATATCAACCATTATTTAAGTTAATTAATTACACTAGATATCAACAACTATTAATTAACATATATATATATATATATATATATATATATATATATATTTTAACACTAATTAAAATAACATCAAATTAAAACACATAATTAAACTAAAACTCAAAATCAACATATATACATACATTCTAACACTAAAACAACAACAAATTAAACAAAAAATCACTTAATAAATCAAAATCACTAAAACTCAAAATCAACTCAACTAAAACTCAAAATCAACATATATACATACATTCTAACACTAAAACAACAACAAAACAAAAAATCACTTACTAAATCAAAATCACTAAAACTCAAAATCAACTCAACTAAAACTCAAAATCAACATATATACACATGTACGTACCTATATATAGCTCAACAATGTAAGAGAGGACGGATTTCAATAATACCCACAGATTTTTCACTCTTTCTCCCGTTTTTCCCCCTTTTTTTTTAAATGAGCAGCTGCTGCCCAGATCTGAAAATATATAGACTTATAGCCGACGAAAATGTCAACTTCGTCGGCCATACTTCCAAAAATTTTCGTCGGCTAATGTTTCGGAGAAAGGCCGACGAAAATACAAATCGTCGACTGAAATATGAATATAGCCGACGATTTTTTGAAAATACCAACGAAAAAACGGTTTCGTCGGCTATGGTTAAACTATGGCCGACGAAAAATAAAATCGTTGGCTATTCCTTAGAATTACCGACGAAAATTTTAATTCGTCGGCCGTTTTTTTTTTTCGTCAGGAAAACCCTTTTTTCTGGTAGTGTCTGGAGATCTTGATAATTCACATGACCTAACCTCCTGTGCCACAACTCAAAACTTTCATCAGTTGAGATAGTTTTTAAACATTTATTTGAGAATAACACAGAATAGTCTCTTGATGCATGATAATAATTATCAGATGATCTTTTACCACCAAGTACAACATTCCCAATATCATCCAGAACAATGCATCTCTTCCTATTGAACCAAACATCTTCAAAATCATCTGATAGTTGACTGACACTCACTAAGTTGGTGGTCAGTCCATCTACAAAGAGTACATTGTTCAGAATTCCAAGATTAGTGGTTTTGACTACTCTTTTTCCAAGAATTTTGGCTTTCCCAGCATCACCAAAAGTAACAGTTCCAATAATGCCATCTTCTTCGAGGGAAGTGAAGAAGTGCTGTTTCCACACATGTGCCTTGAGCATCCACTATCAATGTACCAAATATCTGCATCTCTTGAATTTACAGCAGTTAGTGCCACAAAATAGAAAGATTCAATATGTTTGTCATTGTCAGTTAAACTGGCCATCAAGCATTTTTCATTTACAACCTGTTTCTTTCTCTACACATGTTGTGCAACAGCGAAAGACTTATTACTTTTACAGCAGTTGTTAATGGAGGAATTAGATGTTGAACCAGAGAGAGACTGATTTTCTAGAACCCCAATTCTAGAAACAATGTTCACAGATTATTCTTTATATACTAGAAACTGATTTTCAAACTGTGAGAATTTTTCATTAGTTAAATAAATCAATTTAGACATATGCAATTTCAAGCTGGATAAGTCTTTTTCAACAGTTTCTAATATTTTACTTTGAGAAGAGATGCTTACCTGATTTTAGAGTGGATTAATATCAACACATACCTCTTCACTAGGTTCCTCTGGAATGATAGAGGATTCATCAGTTTTTGAAGCGGTGGAGGTTGATTCATCAACAGAAACATTCTCAATTACAGTTCTGGAAGCTGAACATTCACCATTATAACCAAGTCCAAAAGTGTTCTTGGACTGTTTACCAATACACAACATTTTGGCAGTTGCCATTGATCGAGCTGATCTGGAATTGATTGAACTTCTCTTTTGTCTTAACCACTTGTTCCTGCAAAGAATTTTATCATGATTAAGATTATCAATTACCTTTTTATGAGAGATAGCCTGTTGTAGCAACCGATCTAATTCTCCCAGTAAAGTAGACCTTTCTATCATCCAGTCCTCTTTTGACATATTGCAATTGAGATTTGCAACATTTTTCTCCAACTCACTTCTTTCCTTGACCCATGTTTCCTCACTTTTAGAGAGTTTCATCTCTAAGTCTGACACTTTAGCTTGAGAACCGGTCAACTGTTGTTCAAGAAACTCATTCTTCTTAATAGTTGAGTCAGCCAAAGAGCACAGCTTCTCATACTTTTGATTGATGGAGAAGTCATCATATGGACAGCTCCCTTCTGCATCACTTTCATTGTCAGAATCAGAATCCGATGAATTGAAGTTTAATCTGGAAACAAGAGCAAGATTCTCCTTTGGATTTCTTCGAGACAAATAATCCTCATCACTTTTATCATCACTCCATGATGCCTTTAATGCTTTTTTGGACCCGCTTTGATTTTTCCTGTTACCACAGTCAGTAGAAATGTGGCCAAGACCACCACATTCATAGCATTTTGGTTTGAAATTGGGATTTCTCATATTGTTACTAGGAAAACTTTTAACATCACTTTTATTTTCAAAAAACTTGTTTTTCCTGAAGTCAGAATTATTCTTTTCTTCACTTGAGCTTCCATTTCTGTATTTAAGAATTTTCTTAAATTCCTTGGTTAACAAACCAAGTTCAGAGATGTCATCACTAACCTCTTTTTTCTTTGAAGCTTTGAGGGCGAGGTTTTTTGAGCTTCTTGGATCATCTTTGTTATCTTCATTCAGCTCAGCTTCATAAGCCTTTAGACTTCCAATAAGTTCAAATAAAGGATACTCCTCAAGATCTCTGGATTCAGAAATCGCATGCTTCTTTATGGTAACTTTTTTTGGAAGAGACCTCAATATTTTCATAACAATGTCCTCTTGTGAGATCTCTTTGTTTTTCTTAATATAACGTATGCCACTAGTGACAGCAATCACACGCTTGTAGAAGTGCTCAATAGTTTTATCTTCCTTCATCTGCAAGATTTCAAACTCGTGAAGTAACGATTGTAATTTATGACGTTTTACCTTTTTGTTACCTCATAGGTTTGCTCTAAGGTCTCCCAAATCTCTTTTGAGTTTGTGCAGTGTTTGATAAGAGCCCGATCGTCCTCAGATAAGGCAATATATAAAGCATTTTTTGCCTTATTCTCAGCTTCACTATAAGCAAGGTCAATTTGATCCCATTTATTAATTTTTTAAAATTTTACCTCACTTGTTTCTTCAGAAGCCTTTGTATTAAGTGGAGGAGACCAGCCATGAATAACGCACTGCCAAACTCTTGAGTCTTGAGCAGAAATGAAAACCTGCATCATCCATTTCCAATCCTCATACCCTTCACCTTTTAAGAGAGGAGGCATATTGACTGAAGTTCGTTCCATCTTGTGTGTCTGAGATCAACACTATGTATGTCTAGTGAACCGGATCTGATGCCAATTGAAAGTACACAGATAGACTGAAACTTTAGAAAACAAGAATATTAAAACACAATTGCATTCACAGTGATTAACTCACAGTGAAGATTTCTTGGTTTTTCACTTAATATTCAATGAAATACAAAGGATTGTTGCCTGATTATAATTAAGGGTACATACTAACCTACTACCCCAAAAAATTGGAAAAATTACAAAATGTACCACTGTTAGTAGTTATTCTCCAGCGAATTTTGCAAAATCCTTCCTCTACATGATACAATGGAGCCAGATCCATTCGCGGATTCACCTTCTTCCTCTCTACAGTACAATCCAAGCTCTTAGTCATATACGTGTCCGGCCTCAACCTCGCCGGCCACCGGTACTGCTCCATCGGTCTCGAATTCTCTCTCTGATCCGGCCTCGCCGGCGTCGAAGCCTTCCTCCCCTTCGGTGTGCCCCTCCTCGCAGTCGGAAACGGCGCTCACTCAGTTTTACTCACCTGTAGTGAGTATGACTCTCCTCCTCTCGACCGTCTGCCACCGCCTCAGCATCTGCGAGGTTGGCATCGGACTCGCCGCAGCGGTTCTGGCCACCATCGGCGACGGAGACCGCTTCGAATTGGAGCAAGTGGAGAAAGAAGACGACAGGTAGCGAGAGGTGAGACTTGAGGCGGCGAGGAGCGGCGCCATTTTCGCGTTCGGAGGCTAGCAGAGGAGCCCTAGTTCCATTCTTAGGACGACCGAAGGAGGCGGCGGCGGTGGCTTTGGGGTTCCTCCGAGACACCAACTCCCTATCGCCTTCCTTTTTATTTCCATTCCAAGTTTCCCCTTGCTTCTCAAAGAAATTATCTCTGGTTTGGATCCATGGCGGAGGTGGTTGTGAGCAAAACCAATATGTCTAGTCATGCCATCATCAGAACAACATGTATGTGTTTCCCAAGACTCCAACAAATCTCTTCGTCTCATTCTCACCCAAGACCGACTTTCACGGCAAACGGATTCGGCTTCAACGACCTGGCCGACGCTTTCCCACTCCTCAATTCCGACCCATCAATTCTTCACTGCTTCAGGTTTGTCTTCTATAGTTTCCATGCCCCGAACTACTTGATTGGATCAAAATTGTTCTGATTTTGTTTTGTGCTTTTGGGGGAATCAGCAGCCGGGTTTCCGAATCGGTAAAGCGCGCAAGTGGTGGGAGAAGGGGAACCAACCCAACATGAAGGAGGTGACGTTGGCACAAGACCTTGTGGATTCCCTCTTAAACGCGAGAGATAAGCTCGTCGTGCCCGACTTCTTCTCTCCCGGTTGTGGTGGCTGCAAAGCTCTCCATCCCAAGGTCTGGTTTACTGGCATCCTGTAAATAAGTATATCAGTCTTGATTGTTGCTCATGCTCTTTACTTTGTTTGGCAGATATGTCAATTTGCAGAGATGAACCCAGATGTTCAGTTTCTTCAGGTGAACTATGAGGAACACAAATCCATGTGTTATAGCCTTAATGTTCATGTCCTACCCTTCTTCCGTTTCTACAGAGGAGCTCAGGGTCGTGTATGCAGCTTTAGCTGTACAAATGCTACGGTCAGTATTCTCTAGTCTCTCTAATGGGTCCTTAGCAAAATGAAATTTTTGTTTTCCATTTTTTTTTTTATATATCCATTTAGATGAATGTCTCATCATTTTCACCTCCTTACTAAAACTAATTGTGGAATTTCTTTTACCCCAAATAGCTAGAATTATGTTTTGCATTCCATCGACACCGACAATTTTAATCCATCAATCAATTCTGAATTTGTGTCTTAGTCGGAGATATGCACGAATGTATGTCTTTTCTTGATTTGGAAAGATTCCATTCTATCTTATGAACTATTTTTACATCATATTCACCTTTGGTCATTTCTCTCGAGTATAAAGTATCTATACAACCTCTGTCCAATCCAGTAGTCATCTTCAGGTAGTCATCTTCAGGTTCTCTCTATGTATCCTTCTTCTTCTTCTGTGTCTCTATATAGAATTTCAAATTGGGAAATCTTACGATAGAGATTTGAATTGCAGCAACAAGCTTTGCCCCTACTGTGTTTGCGTGAACCAGCTCTTCGTTCTAAAATTGGGAATCAAAAGTACAAGTCCTATGAATTGGACCAAGAGAGTCGGTCTCTATATTTATCTCACTTTGTCTCTATATTTATCTATCCATGTATGTGTTTTGGTTGAAAATCGTATTTAGTGTTTTTGATCAATTGGCTATCAACTTAAGATGGTGTAGAGTTATTTGGTTTACAAAGCATTTGATGATCTATGGCCTATTGGAAGATGGATTGTAGACTATAAGTGACAGATTGGACTTGAGATGTTAAGCATATACATATTGATTAATTAGGTTTGGTTGAGTTTAGGGAATGAAGTAGTGATTCATGGTGTTTTTTTGTTGTGGAATTATGAAGGTGATGGTAGCAAGATACAGGCGGTGCTGACTGAGTTGACTGGACAGCAGTCTCTGCCTAACGTTTTCGTTGGCGGAAACCACATTGGCGATTGTGACAGTAAGATTCTACTTGAATCCATTAACCACCACATTATTATCATGTTTTGTAGTGTTCTTCCTCCACATGCGCAGAGTTTTTCGTTTGTCTTGATGATTCTATTTCGAAACTTTTCTGCAACAACTTGGAATTGACACAAGGAAGGAAAACCAACCTATGCTCACTGAAGGTGGAGTTGTTGCCAAATTACAGGAGTTGGAAATTAAAGAAGAAGCTTTTGTTTGATCTGTATACTTAAGCACACAATAATTAACATTTCTAACCTCCTTATTGTTAGATAGGGCTGGGCGTTTATCTTTCCATGAGGGTACCCAATGATATTTTAAAACATTCATTAATACGGAGCGTTACAAAAACCAAACATCTAAGAAGCAACTGGCCGAGTAACTACACATGTAATTGGGTGGTAAATTGTCGAATGTAATTGGGTGGTAACTAACAAAGTATATGTGTATAAAACTGTGTTAGTAACTATCTCAGTAACTGTATATGTAACTGTGTTGATATCGGAGTAACTATCTCAGTAACTATCGAAATAACTATCCCAGTTACTATCGGAGTAACTATTTCGTTACTATCGGAGTAACTATCTCAGTAACTATCGGAGTAACTATCTCAGTAACTATCTTACTAAATATGTTACTAACTATCTAAGTAACTATCTTACGAACTATCTAAGTAACTATCATCTAAGTAACTATCTTACTAACTATCTTACCAACTATCTAAGTTACTATCATTTTAGCAACTATCTTACTAACTATCAAACTAACTATAATACTATCTTACTAACTATGTTACTAACTATCCCAGTAACTATCGGAGTAACTATCTCAGTAACTATGTTACTAACTATCTAACTAAATATCATCTTAGTAACTATCTTACTAGTTATTTTACTAACTATCATCTTACTAACTATCTAAGTAACTATCATCTTAGTAACCATCTTACTATCTTACTAACTATCTAAGTACCTATCATCTTAGTAACTATTTAAGTAACTATCATCTTACTAACTATCTTACTAACTATCTAAGTAACTATCAGATTAACTATCCCAGTAACTATCGAAGTAACTATCTAAGTAACTATCTGAGTAACAGTTCTTGTTTCTACAAAACTGAGACCTATATAAGTAACTATCAGAGTAACTATCCAACTAAACAGACAAAACACATCTCTATTATATAAAAAGTGAAAAGTTTAAACTTTAAGTTACAGGGCCGGCGACAGTAAGGAACACTGATAACAGGACAAAAGAAAATACATCGCAGTATAACAATCTTCCACATCCTAAGTATTTGGTACATTGTACATCTTCCACAAAAGAAAATTAAACGGATAATTGTATGTCACAATCGAGCTGCTCTTTTGCTACTACAGAAATAGCTGTAAATGTCACTAGAGATGGCCACGGTGTTGGAATAAACTGCTAAAAGGATCATCCCATGATACTAGTCTGTGTTTCTTTGTTGCAATTCCATGAGTGTCCCTGCATTGCATAATGCATATAAAACACTAATACATGATACTTTGGAATGTTCATTATTTGATGCATCATAAGTAATAGAGAAGGCATGGCTTTCAAATCAAAGAATGGATGTATTCTCATTCAGAAAAACAATAGTACTAACTGCGGGTCTTACTTTTGCAATTTTTCCTTTTTGTTTTTAAAACACAGGTTTTAAACACAGGTTATAACATGCAGCTTAGAAACTTGATTCTATCAAGTAACAAACACTAGCATCTGATAAGAGCATAATATGCGATATTCTAAATGTGTTTTATCCCCATTTATGCAATTGTTTAACCCTTATTATTGTATTATAGAGTCATTTAGTCGAGTTAGGAGTCTTTGGTAGAGTCGGTTTGTGAAATGAGCTAAAACGTCTAAAAACGCTGAATTTGTGAAGAGTTTGAGTTGAACTAGGATTCTTAAGTCAAGAGTTTGATTCAAAGTAGGACTCCTTATGCAAATAAGAGTCTTAATCGGGTTAGGAGTCTACAATGTCTCGACGTTTCTGAAAACGTCGAAAGTTTTAAGAGTTTCAATCAAAGTAGAACTCCTTGTTGAACCAGAAAATCCTGAGTGAATCAGGAATCATACTCTTAATAATTCTATTACATGTTAGCTTGTCTTTTTAATATTTCTTCTCTCTTATTTTCAGGAATTAAATGAGGAAATTCGGTGGAGAAAACAAAGAAGAAATCAGGCAGAAATTATTACATATTGCTGAATGCAAGAGAAGAGTTGCAATGCAACTAGGACAAGAAGAGAGGCTGAATTGAATCAAGGATTGTTGACAGTAGCCAGAGAGGCTACACCAGGGCCCACAGACCCGCAGCAAGCGCACCAGGGCCCGGACCAGGACCCAGGATCGGACCACCAGCACCAGGCCTCGGGCCCCAGCGGTCTATCCTGCCTCCAGGGATCCTGGGACCAGGGACGCCCGCCTGCCAAAGAGGGCACCAGAATGTCCAAACAGAAGAGAACTAGTCCCACATCGAAGAATGAGGCCAGCCCTCACCCCCAACCACCTATATATAGGCCTCAGCTACCACCATAAATAGGTAACTTGTCTCTCTCCCTGCTTACATACGTGCCCAGGTTATATATATTCCAACTATACTAACTTAGGCATCGGAGAGGTGAAGGCCGGCCCGCCCGGTATTCCCCTTAGTAAGCAGGATTGCAGGAGATCGAGTTGGATTCATCAAGTATCTACCAAGACCCCCGGGTTTAGGCAGAAACAATTGGCGCCGTCTGTGGGAATATCGTTCAAAAAGTCAGTGTCGCTGTGCCGGAAAGTAGGGCCCTGGTGACCCTTTAAGAGATCGCTAAAACCGTAGTCCGGAAGCCATGGAAGGAAGAAAGATAAAGACAAGCACGGAAGGATCGAAAGGACGAATTC
Source organism: Potentilla sterilis (assembly GCA_963682095.1). NCBI lineage: Eukaryota > Viridiplantae > Streptophyta > Magnoliopsida > Rosales > Rosaceae > Potentilla > Potentilla sterilis. The sequence continues at coordinate 3,118,753 of OY821764.1, forward strand.
AGTTCCCCGACCGGGCCCCACACGCAGGGGCCGCGATCGGTGCGAGGTTCGTTCTTTCCCCCGACCGCAAAGGAAGTCCGGAAGCGCGAATTCAGTTCCCCGGCCCGGCCCGTAGCATAAAGGCCGAGGTCGGTGCGAGGTTCGCACTTCCTCCTGTTCGAAACAAGGCTCACGATCGTCAAGTCTCAAAGAATCCCGACCCGGTTGGAGCAGGGGAAATAAGAAAGATAAAGGCAAAAATTGAGCGATTGCGAAAGGAGGGCGATCAGGATCGGTTAAGAGCAGAGGCCCGAAGTCGGGAACTGAAGGCAGTAACCACCGCCCTGTTAGCAACCCTGGAGCGAGAAGGCCAGCCGGGTACCCCTCGGGCGGCCTCGCACACAGCGAGCAAGGCTAGCGAATTCCCGCATCTCGAGATAGGGCTGCCTACGGGCAGGAGGAAGACCGTCCATATGCCCGTACCCCTCTTCTCAGAGGCTCTGAAAGATTCCGGCCCAGTCAAGCTCCCGTACCGCACAGATCAGGCATCAGGAGAGCGGGATAGCTCCACCGCGCGAACGATCGAGGCACTTTCCGCTTCGGTATCGGACATAAAGAGCCGCATGGAGACCAGCGAGCGGAAGGTGGGACGACCGCAGGACGGCGCACGGTTTACCGAGCGCATTGGACCCTTCCCGCGCCGGATCCGGGAAACGGGGGGATCTGGCGACCAAAGGCCTCTGAAGTTGACATACTCGGGAACGAGCTGCCCGTACCGGCACTTGGATAGCTTCAAGTCGAAGACAAGCGCTAGGGGCTATTCGGATGCCGTGAGCTGTAACATATTCCGAGAAACGCTCGCAGGGGAGGCATTGGGTTGGTTCTACGAGCTACCGGTGGACTCGGTCGAAACTTTCGCACAGTTGGCCGATAGGTTTGTCGGCCGGTTCGTCCTTAAAGCCACGGCAGCCCAGCCATCGACGGTCCTCTTCGATTGCATGCAGGCTAACCACGAACCATTACGCGCCTTCGTTAACCGGTGGCAGGTCGCCACGTCCGGGGTAAGAAACTTGGATAAGAGGATTGCGGGGATGGCCTTCAAGCAAGGATTAAGAGCTGAGGAACTTTCATACAACTTACAAGCGCAGGGGCCGCTGGCGTACGACGAGCTGATGACCGTGGCCGTTAGGCATGCTCAGGCAGAACAAGAGACATATGGGAACAAGGCGCCCAAGCGGATCTCAGATGGCATACCGCCATCCCCTCACGGAAGCAAAGCCGGGCGGCTACATATCAGCCGGGTACCTGTAGCCGCCAGGGGGATAGAGGCGCGAAAGGAGTGGCAACCCCGGCGAAGCAGTGACAATGATCCCCGACCAGGAAGAGGACCACCTTTTGGGCACCCAGCTCGGATCCAGGTAGCTGTGTCAGCAGAGCGGACACCACGGGCCCCGGTTCCTTCGCCAGCAAGAAAACCCTACGAACCGGACCTTCGGATCCCAGATCGGAAACCACAGAAGGCGGTCGTACAAGACCAAGCCCGCCCCGGTAGCCCCAGCGCGGACCGACCGCGAGCTCGGCCGATAGGGACTATATGCACACGAACCCCCGGGTGGATCGAGGTACACAGGAGTATTAACATGATCCACGGTGGGGACCATATCGGTCAGCTCACCCGGAGCTCAAAGAAGCGGTGCCTGAGATCAATCCGGGGGAGGGAGGTTTACGCCTTCAGAGAACGAAGCGTCCAAGCCGCTAAAACCGGATGGAACTCGGTCACTTTCTATGAGGATGAAGAGCCGGAGGATGTGATCCAACCGCACACCGACCCCTTCCTTATCACGGTCCAAATAGACCACTGGATAACCAGTCGTATGCTGATCGATACTGGAGCCTCTGTCAACGTAATGTTCCGAGACGCGTACCGAGGGCTGCAAAGAGGGAGGAACAAGTTATCCCAGGATAACGAGCCGCTGATAAGCTTCTCCGGTGAGGTAGTCCAGCCTCTAGGATCCAATTACCTACCAATCATTTTCGGCAAGGGAGACAGAACGAAAACAGAGCATTTGGAATTCATCATCGTCGACTGCCTGTCGTCGTACAATGGTATAATCGGTCGGCCAGGGTTATGGAGGCTCAAAACGTTCATTGCCGGCCATATGCTGATGTTGAAGATGCCTTCACCAGCCGGAGTTATAACTATACGCGGGGACCAGAGAATCGCCCGTAAGTACTACGCAGAAGCCCTGACCCACGGGAGGAAGCGGGCCGAGGTCTTTACAACCGCTCAGCAAGTACCAGCGCCGGATCTGAGTCTTGACCCCCGTGATGACATCGCTCCAGGTAGAGTTAGGCGATTCACGTTCACCGAGAAACCAGAGCGACCTTCGGCCGTGGAGGAAACCGAAGCCATCTGTATTTCCAAAGACCACCCGGACCGAAGCGTAGTGATAGGGACACAACTCGACCCGGTCGTCAGGGAAGAACTCATCGCCTTTCTCCGGGACCACAGTTCGGTCTTCGCATGGTCCTACGAAGACATGCCGGGCATATCCCCAGAGATAGCCGTTCACCGGCTAAACTCATTACCCAGCGTCCCCCCGACGAGGCAAAAGAGGAGGTCTTTCAGCCCGGCAAAATATGAGGCGATTAGAGAAGAAGTGCAGAAACTCATGGGCATAGGTTTCATCCGGGAAGTCCAGTACCCGCGCTGGCTCGCCAACGTGGTCATGGTACCGAAGAAGGCAGCCGGTCAGTGGCGTATGTGCGTGGACTTCACTAATCTAAACCGGGCGTGCCCAAAGGACAGCTTCCCGCTCCCTCGGATTGATCAGCTCATTGACTCCACATCCGGCTTCAAGCTGCTCAGCTTCATGGACGCCTACGCCGGGTACAACCAGATACGGATGCACCCGGATGATGAAGAACACACGTCATTCACAACCGACCGAGGCACCTACTGCTATAAGAGGATGCCGTACGGTCTAAAGAACGCCGGCGCCACCTACCAACGGATGGTGAACCAAATGCTGGAACAAGAGATGGGCAAAACCGTGGAAGTTTACGTTGATGACATGTTGGTCAAAAGCTTAACTGCGGGGGCCCACGTCCGGGATTTGGCCGTGGTCATCGGTAAAATGCTCAAATTCGGAATGCGCTTGAACCCGAAGAAGTGTCTTTTCGGGATTTCAGAGGGTCTTTTTCTAGGGCACATCATCAGCCAGCGAGGGATAGAAGCCAACCCGCTGAAGGTCCAGGCAATCCTTGATATGGAAACACCAGGAGAGAGAAACCAGGTCCAGATCTTGACCGGCCGGTTGGCCGCCCTGGCCAGATTCATCTCCCGTTTAACCGATAAGTGCGTCCCGTTCTTTAAACTGCTCAAGGCACAGCAAACCAGGAAGATACTCTGGGCTGCGGAGCATGAGGCAGCGTTCCAGTCCATCAAAGCATACCTGGCTGCAGTTCGTCTCCTATCCAAACCACTGCCGGGAGAAATGTTGTACCTTTACATAGCCGCATCCGCAGCCGCCGTCTCCGCCGCTCTCGTCAGAAAGGAGGGCACGCTCGAACTTCCGGTATACTACGCGGGAAAGGGACTTACAGGAGCCGAGGGCCGGTACCCCGATATAGAGAGATTGGCTCTAGCCTTGATTGTTAGCGCCAGGAAGCTCCGGCACTATTTCCAGGCTCATTCCATCACCTTATATACCAACCACCCCCTGCGGCAGATCCTGCAAAAGCCAGACACCAGCGGGAGGCTCGTACGATGGGCAGTCGAATTAGGGGAATTCGACATCACCTATGCCCCACGAATAGCCATCAAGGGACAGGCTGCTGCGGACTTCATATGTGAGCTCACCCCAATGGCGGTAGAAGTCCATCCCGCCCGGCTCGAGGACGCAGGGGCAGAACAAACCGCCAAGATCGAACCAGACCTTCCCACCGGCTGGAAACTTTACGTGGATGGCTCCGTAACCGCCAAACGGAGTGGGGCCGGGGTCCTGATAACCTCACCCGACGGCCAATCGTACGAGTATGCACTACGGTTCCTTTTTACCACCTCCAATAACGCTGCCGAGTACGAGGCCCTCATAGCCGGTCTGCAACTGGCCAAGGAGCTGGGAATCTCATCCATGGACATATACAGCGACTCCAGCTTGGTAGTCAACCAAATGAACGGGGTGTTCGAGGTTAAAGATCCTCAGCTATCCTCCTACCAGACTTTGGCCAAAACACTGATCGGGTTCTTCCGCGGCGCCACGATCCAACATATTCCCCGGGAGGCAAATAGGCATGCAGACGCCCTTGCGAGGTTAGCAACCGGAAACTACCCTCCAGAGTACCGGAGAGCTAAAATCGAGACCCTCCAAAAGCCAAGTATAAGCAAGACCATCTCCGAAATATTCGCGGTAGAACAGGTACAACCGAGCTGGATGGACCCAATAGTCAAGTATCTGACCGACAAAACCAGCCCCCAGGATGCGGTGGAAGCCAGGAGGCTGCACCTCCGGTGTGCCCGGTATGGCCTCATTAACGGCCAATTATACCGAAGGGGCCACAGCTTCCCCCAGCTGAGGTGTGTGACTAAGGAGGCAGGAGAAGCAATCATGCGAGAGATCCACGAAGGGGTATGCGGTAATCACTCCGGCGCAAGGTCATTATCCCACAAATCACTCCGAGCGGGCTATTTCTGGCCCGATATGGCGGCAGTATCGAGGAAAATATCACGCGGCTGCCACAAATGCCACATGTACGCCTCGGTACCTCGTGCCCCGGCAATCGCATTATCAATCATGTTGGCACCTTGGCCTTTCGCACAGTGGGGATTAGACATCATCGGCCCTTTCCCCGTGGCAGTAGGACAATACAAGTACGCCATTGTGGCAGTGGATTACCAAACTAAATGGGTCGAGGCAGAACCGTTGATAAAGATCACTGAGGAACGGGTTAAGAAATTCCTGTGGAAAAACATCTACTGTAGGTTTGGGGTGCCGCAGACTATTATCACGGATAATGGGACGCAATTCAACAACGCGGATCTCATCCAGTACACAGCCTCCCTGGGGACCCGGATGCTGTTTGCCTCGGTAGCACACCCGCAGACCAACGGCCAGGCAGAAGCGGTCAATAAGATTATCAAAACTCTTCTTAAAAAGAAACTGGATGCCAAGAAGGGATGCTGGGCCGAGGAACTCCCCGCGGTATTATGGGCCATCCGGACAACGGCAGCAGAGGCAACAGGAGAGACCCCGTTCTGCTTGGCATTCGGGAGTGAAGCAGTGCTCCCTGTGGAGACTGAGATACCCAGCGGCAGGGTCGAGAATTACGACGCCGACACAAACGCCGACGGCTTACTACTCAACCTGGACCTCATCGAGGAGCGGCGCGACCGAGCGCACATGCGAAACCAAACCTACAAGTAGCGGGTCGCCCGGTACTACGATAGAAGGGTCCGGGAAAGAAAGCTGCAAGTCGGCGACTGGGTCATGAGGAAGGTCCAGAAAAAGCCATTGGCCTTGCAGCCAACATGGGAGGGACCCTACCAGATCACCGCGGCCGTAGGCCCGGCAACATTCCACATCATAGACGCTACGGGCATCTATTCCACCAGGCCGTGGAATATCGAACACCTACGCTTTTACCCTAGATAGTAGCAATCGTAAAGGAACGAAAGTGTAATTGGCAAGCATTGCAATGTGCAGTTATGGCATTAAAGAGACTACACCAATTACAGGATATATGTACAGAGCAAACACCTAGCTAGCGCTCCCGGAACCCACAACCCCCGGCCCGCCACCTTTTAGCTCCCGCTCTTGCTCCCTCATCACGATCAGGGCTATGTCAGCCTCCATCCGCTCGGCGTCGAGCCACCCTTTCTCCCGCCACTCCAGATAGGCATCACTTATACCCTCTGTGCGGGCCTTCTCCAGCATCTCCTCAAAATCTGACGACTCCCGAAACTCGTCAACGGCCTTATCGGCCACTTCAGCAAGTTCGGATTCCACCAGCCTCTCCCGTCCCCGAACGACCGCCGTCATTTGGGCCTGCAGCTCCAAAACTTTTGCCTCCAACTCGACAATCCTCCCATCACGGGCGACAAGCTGTCGGCTGGCTTCCTCTCTCTCCCGCACGAGTTCCGCGCTCAGCCGGCCGCCTTCCTCCCTTTCCTTCGCAAGCTTGGCTTCCGCCACACCCACCTTAACACCCAGCTCCTCCACCCGCTTCTCCAGGACGGCGGCAGCCTCCATTCTGGGGCCGGCGACATAAAACCTCTGAGCCAGCTGCCAAAAGAAAGCAAAAGGAGCATCAGCTCATGTCACATTACGGAAGAGGACTCACAGAAAAACATTTACCCGTAGAGCCAGTCCCACGGGCTCCGCCACACTCTCGCCCGGATTTTCGGTCCAGGACCCCTCCCGGTCGAGCCCCAAGGTTTCGATTATACCAGCCACAAGCCTACTAAATCCACCACCAGAGCTACGAACGGTTTCCGGTTCCTGAGTCCTTCGACCACCCGCCTCCACAGTCGGGACTATGGCTCGCTCCATCGGCCCGGCTGAGCTTGACGCCCCCGCATCAAATACCCTCGCTCTCTTTGCCGGACTTTCACTGTGGCTGCTTCGACGGTGCTCGGGCAAAACCACCGATTCCCTCTCCCGCGAGGTACGCACTGCCATTTGTCGCGCCACAGGCTCTGGCCCCGGGAGGCCCTCCGCCCGCACCTCCCGAATGCGGAGTGGGGAATTGTTCTCGCCGCCCGGCCGCCTCCCATAATGAGCGTCCGAGAACACTAGCGGCACCGGCCTTGCATGCTCCGTACGCTTCTGGGTAGCCACGTCAAGAACGACTTTTGCGGCCTCCTCCCCTATCTCCATCAACCGCGCTGCTATAAGCTCCTCATCCGGCTCGATAGTCTCCTCAACTTTAAGCGCGGGCAGAGGACCATTAGTAGGTTTTCTCCCCATCCCCAGCACCTCCAGCACGTTCCACCGAGTGAAATTGTAGGTGCTCCGGCTATCATGGTCCCAGCCATAAAACAAACGGAATAACCGTTGCTTCTCCAAGTTCTCCAATTCGTAGGTCTGGTCCCCGATCGGTTGATATGCCCCGGGCACTTGATAACCCCTCCAGGTACGCTGCCACTTACCACCGGCCAGCACCACCGACCTCCTCCAGCCATCCAAAACCGTCGCCGGCAGATGCGTAATGGCAGCACCATGCTCCCGCGTGGCAAAATTCACGCAACCACGGCACTGGCCCTTTCTGCAGTCAGAAATCCTGTACAGCGCCCGAAATTCATTAACCGTGGGCCAGTCCATATAACTCAAACAGAACAGGCACCCAAGCCCAAGCAACTGCCTCCACTGATTGCTCGGAAGCTGGGCTGGGGAAAGATTCAGTGAGCTCAGCATGTACTGGACAAATCCCGGCAACGGCAGCGATAGTCCGTTGCGGAACTGGTCATCAAAAACGGCGACCCAGCCCGGCTCCGGATTACAGGCCAGCTCGCCGGGATGCAAGCCTCGAAGTTTAACGGAAGAGTTGATATCCCACCTCGACCGAAACTCCCTAATCTCCCTCTCGTCCATACTTCTGATTGCTTCGTCGCAGACAATCGTCCCATCACCATCCCGCAGCTCGTGCCTCCTAGGCCCACGACCGCCACTGGCATAATGCGCAGATCTCCCAGACGCCATCAAACCTCAAAACAAAAGTTCAGTTCTGCCGAAAGATGGAAGAGGAGAGCAGAAGGCAAAGGGTAAGCAAAGTGCGGCAGGAGGAAAGCAGATGAGACGATAAATAGGGCAACAACAAAGGTCAGGCAACCCCAGCCGTCGATCCCCTCCATCTCAGTCCGCCCCCTGCCGACACGTGTCCACGGCATCAATAAAGGATCCCATGCCATCATAACTGATGGAACTGATGGGCTCCCCCTTCATTGCATGTCAGCCACATGTCCCACCCGCAAGCAACAGTTAGTAAGCAAGGAGCACGCAACGAGGCGTCCCCTCTCCTCGCTTCACAAAGGTCAACCTTCAAATCAACCCGACACCATGACGTGTCACGGTTATTTACACCGGCTGAATGCCATTTCACTGGAGGACTCACCCCGATATGGCAGACCGCCCGGTCGAGATCCGCCCAGCACTATGGCATTCCACCGGGCATGTGACATTCAACCAGCTCCAAAATATTCTACCGGATGTCATTCCCTACGCCTACGGGCAGGGACGAGCCAGCAACAACTCGAGGCTTCTAAACGCATGGGCTTTATAAACCCGGGCGAGCTTACATCTAACCAATGTACTCTTGTCCAGCAGGATAAAAACCCTGCATCACACTGAACTGTGATACCCTTGGGGATACATGGCGAGACTCGTTATCTCAACGCCACTCCAGCGGGCAGATTGTCTCTCTAACACAGAGCAAGTCTCCCCGCAGGCTAACAAACCTGCACATTACCTCAACGCTTAAACAACAAAAGCTGAGAAGAGCTAGCAAGTGTTAAAACAACGCCTCAGCGCGGCCATAACACCCTTCGGGCACCTGTTGGCCTATTCCACGCACCAACAGGCCTCCCCGAAGGCTAGTCTGCAAGTTTATCCGGGACTCGTTTTGATATGGCAGGACGCCCGTCGAGCTCCCGTGAACTCCGCCCCGCACCGATATGGTTCATCCGGGACTCGTTTCGATACTTTAGGAACGCCCATTCAAGATCCAGATACTCACCTCGGTCACGCCCAATCTTTAACGCGGACTTGGGGGACTGAGCACCGGTAGGTTGGTAACCCTGCGGGTCTGCAGGCCAAGAGCAAGACAGATCTTAAGTCCCCATTCAAGATTGCACTTGACCGGGAACTTGGGGGACTTGTTGACAGTAGCCAGAGAGGCTACACCAGGGCCCACAGACCCGCAGCAAGCGCACCAGGGCCCGGACCAGGACCCAGGATCGGACCACCAGCACCAGGCCTCGGGCCCCAGCGGTCTATCCTGCCTCCAGGGATCCAGGGACCAGGGACGCCCGCCTGCCAAAGAGGGCACCAGAATGTCCAAACAGAAGAGAACTAGTCCCACATCGAAGAATGAGGCCAGCCCTCACCCCCAACCACCTATATATAGGCCTCAGCTACCACCATAAATAGGTAACTTGTCTCTCTCCCTGCTTACATACGTGCCCAGGTTATATATATTCCAACTATACTAACTTAGGCATCGGAGAGGTGAAGGCCGGCCCGCCCGGTATTCCCCTTAGTAAGCAGGATTGCAGGAGATCGAGTTGGATTCATCAAGTATCTACCAAGACCCCCGGGTTTAGGCAGAAACAAGGATAAATGGAAAAGATATTGCAAGCATATTCAATAATTATCCAAGGGAAATTCAGCAACAAATTCAAGAGAAAAGGAAGAAATAATTCGGAAAAAGAAGAAGAAAAATCAGAAGAAACCCTGACTAAATTCGGCAGAATTCCTGTGCACGTCATCCAACTTCCACGGACTCTCCAAGACAGCTCACTTTGAACCAGATGGCGTGCCACATATGGATGGAAAGCTACGGGAGTCTAGTTTCCAAATCAGTTAGAATCACCTCAATAGCTATTTTATAGAGAGAGATATTACGTAATCTTCACACGAAGGTCAAATCTGCCAGCAGGATAAGTTTGAGAAAAACTAGGTTTTGTAAACCCTAGTTGCTGCCGAATCCTTTTACCTTTGCCTCTATATAAAGAACGGTTTTGACACATAAAAATGATCTTATATCTCTCACTTTCACAAGTCAAAGCTCTGCCAAAATAACTCCACAGAAATCCCATATAGAAAGTAGAACAGCCGTACCATTCCCCTACATCAAATTCGCACCATCTTCCTTTTGCCGAATCCATCTTTGTTGAAGTCTTGCAAGGTTCTTCAAAAGTGTAATTCAAACATCTCTTATGGCTTTATATTTTCTGTATAAATTCAATACTTTGTCTATAAAGATTGAATGGATTGATGTATGTTGTTTTGGTTTTATAAATTTAACATTGGATTTCTGAAATTCTGTTATGTGTTTTGGTTTTCTTTATGTTTAGTTTTTGAACATAGCATGTAACGAATTTAATCAGGGTTTTGGGCAGCAATTTCGCATGTAATCGGGGTTTATGTTTTGGTTTATTTTATGAATTCGTATGCAGCACAAGTATGATGTGTGAGTTCGGCCTTGATCATGGCTGAAACTTGTGTATTTACTTCATATGCCAAATACTACATGAGGTTAATTATGCGCAAAGTTGATTTACCTGCTCATGTTGGTTCTAAGGGCTAGAGTAATTCTGAAAGTATACATGTTAAAGCAAGGTGAGGTGACGCCATACTTGTTGCATGTCTCCAATTTAGCTTATTGTGTTTATGTGTTCTTCGTGTTTACTTTCTACGCCAAGTGTTCTTAAACCGAATTGCATATGTTTAGAATTACTCGCCAAGATAATTTTAAATACTTGAGAAGTCTTAACGATTAGATGAGCCGCCAATGACTGTAATTAAAATTGGAACCAAATTGAATCTTGATTTATTGTCATATTGCTGCCGTAAATTCCTTGTTTGATTTTGTTACATGTTATGTGAGTTTTGTGTGTAGTGTTTTGTGTGAGAGATGTTGATCATATGTATATATTTAATTATGTTTTAATTTTCGTAAAATTCAGTAGGATTTAGAACAAAATTCCAAAACCCCATTTAAATTTGTGATGCTTCATGTGATTGAATGCCCTTGATTTCCCCGGATAGAACAATCCCTACTTGTCAATACTACTATCGACACAAGAAGGGTAATATATGTATGAGATTGTTTTGCAGGTACAATTGTGCGTGTAATTTGGTCCCATCAGCATCACACAAGTTTGATAATTACAGTCACTGTTGCTTCCTTACCTGAGGGCAACCGCAGCTGGAAATATGAAACCAACGGAGATGGCAGCAGTGGCACCAGTGAACTGAAAGGCATCCCAGATACTGGGAATAAAATTGGCTCCCAAAAAGATAAAACCCCTTAGTGCTGCTGTTACCGAGTAGAATCTTCGATTGTCAAAAGCAATAGGAATGACATACGGAAAGAGAAGCCGGTCCAAATTAAGGCGAAGAGAGAAAAAGACAATCAGGAAAACCAGCATCAGATAAAAGTTTAATGATCAAGAAACTTGCTATGGTTTTGCCTTGCCTGGAAGGCAGTAGATCAAAGTAGCAGCTAGCAAGATTGCTACTACTAGGGCTACTAAAGATCAGACCAAAGTTGAACAAACTATACGTACATATGTCAATTCTTGGTTCAAGTTTTCATGGAAAAGGGTTGCTTGCAGTAATCATAAATGTTCAAAATGTGAAAGGGTAGGCATATATGTTGTAACTTATTAGATGGAATTCAATAGTTGAAATTTTCTCAGTTGAAGTTTTCTTTAAATTCCAGTAATTTCAAAACTTCAATGTCAAAGGTAGATATCTTGTAACTTATCAGATGATGTTTCAATAGTTGGAATATTCTTTGATGAACTTTTCTCCGTGTTGAAGTTTTCTTCATTTTTCATACAAAATTGTGGATCTCTGAGACCATACATTATCAGACTGACATTACATACCAGTATAAAGCTCCAAGTCCGGCCAGGGTCATTGTAACGCGCAAGCATACACCCGGCCTTAGGTTTCAGATCATCTCTGATAAGACTAGCACGCAGCAATTTCTCCTTTTCACGTACAACATCTTCGGTAGGCTTCCCACTGAACTTGATAACAGCAGCAATGCCTTCTTCCATTTTCTTCAAGCTAACTGTTTCTGCATTAGGATCTGGTAGACTGGGCCCAGCACATTTTTCTTATTAATAACTAACTAATCAGATGGACACATCTAAGTACAACATATATCTCACATCTATAATTCTCCACCTGCTTAAATCCTTGTCTAGTGGAAGACATACTTTGATTGATACTTTGGAGAACTCAGCATCAGATGCCTCAGTGAACACTGGAGTTGTCATTGGTATCTTCTCCATTTTCGAGTTCTTTCCGAAGGTGTACCTAAACAAATTCCATTTTAGATTATCAAAGAGAAGTGACAAAAGCCTTTAGAAAATACACTTGATTACCTAAGCTGTAACGCAAGCACTCACCCAGTAACATCATTGAAACCAGCTGATCCACACAGCTTGTCTACACTTCCTTCTACCACTATAAAAGGAGAGTACTTTCTCACCTATAGAATCAATCCATGAATCAACTAATTAAAACAGTAAAACCTTCCAATGAAATTGACTCTTAGACAAAAAAAAAACTTTCAAATGTAATGCATTTCATGCATTGAAATTGAATCAACTTATGAGAATGAAGTCTAAAAGCCCAAGTTTTAATGAATGCAACATCGATTATTCACTGAAAGGAGAACACACCTCATAATCCCTGGAACACGTCGGCGATTTGGCCGTCGATCTCCTCCACAATCACCTGCTTCCTCGGCACCACCTCCTCCGCCGCCACGTCATCAAATCTCTCATCCTGCGCCGCGGCGACGGGGCTGATGTCCAAGAAGAAATCTTCTCGGCGCTTTGGGACTTGATCTCTGGCGTCGAGTTGGACATTGACTTGCGGCGGCTTGATGTCTAAATTTAATCCCTGGCTGCGGCGAATCGCGGCGGCGGCTTCGTCGTGGCCGAAGGGGACGAGGCCGAGGAGGAAACCTAGGTAGAAGAAGAGCAGGCACATGTAGACGGCTCGCCGCCACTGCTGGCCTTTCCGCGGAGCTTGCTGAAGCAGAGCGTCGGCGACCGCGAATGCTACGAACTCCAACACCAGCGGCGACGATGAGTATTTGGAAGCGAAGAAGGACTTCTGGAGAGAGAGGGAGAGAGAGAGAGGGTGTAGGAGGAAAGAGTATTATGTATAAAAGAAAAAAAAGGGTATTATGGTCACAAAAAAATGAAAAAAAAACCCCTTTTATTAATTAGTGAAATATAAATGACCCATTTTATGATAAAGATATTAAAATAGTGTTCTTTTTTATAAAGTGGAAAATAATGAGTTTTTTTTCTTATTTTCAAAGTGATATGGTCCTTTATTCTAATATCTTGTCCAAAGAAGATGTTCGCTGTGTAATCTTGATCTAGTACAGCATCATGTGTGATCACTTGTGCCTATTTTGATTCAACTTTTCTTATCTAAAGATTTGACTGTTTCATTAATAACTAGTATAAGATGGACATAGTTTGATGATAAAGACCTAAAGAATGATAAGTCTTATGTCCAAATACATTACTTATTATTGCTACAGTTTTATGGGGTTTTAGTTTATGCTTTTAATCAAGAAATAAGCATAATGCAATTATATATTATAAGTTGCTGCTTAAGTTTCAGTGTTTTGTTTTCTTCTCTTTGTTAATTTCATATCTGTTATTTATGCACTCGATAAATTTTGGGTTGCTGCTTGGAAGGGCAAAGTCAGAAAACAATTATAGTTTGATATATGACTAAAAATATCTATTTAGTGAAGTATTCATTGTCTTATATGAATTTTAGTTTGCTAGTTTCGATAGTCGTGGTAGTAATACTACAATTGAGTAATACACATTTTTGAGAAAAATACAGTAGAATGCATTGTCTTATTTCCATCAGTTTTGATAAAGGTTCAGTTTTCTTCTTATATACAGTTACATCACCTTTATTCATCAGTAATTTTCAAAACCTTGATACATATATTTTTTGCTATTTATACTGCTTGTGCTTCAAGTACTATTTCAGGTTCATCTCAGAAATTTCCGTTAATTGAAGAAATTTTTTGGCTTGTCAAAAGCCACACAGACTGTGTATCTTCATGCCATATGAAAATTGATCTTTTGACTATTCTCTATATGGTACTTATTTTGTCTAAGGGACACACTATATGTATAAAGAAATAATAAAAACAGGAGGAAGGATGATGTGTGTTTTTATTATTTGAGCCCTTGTCTTTTCAACTTGAAATTGATCCTCACAAATGTGAATCCAGTCTTCCTAAAATCTGCTAACCCATATTTCTTGTTCTTATGTATTAATTTTGCCATTGTTCTATGGAGTCTCTTATTTTTTGAGTCAATAAGAAATTGGCAAGAGTAAGAAACAGTGGGAGTAAATATACTATTCTCTTCTATTTATCGAAACTCTTTGTTTTGGCTGATAGAGAAGGAATTTGGATATCCTCTTGTTAGTGCAAGAAGATGAAAGCTTTAGTCCTGATCTTATTTTTCAGCTAATAAAGTTTTACATGTATTTAGAATACTTGATTCTGTTGTTTTGGCTTCGTTAAGATCATTAATGTAATAACCCGAAATTTAAATTCAATTCTTGTAAATTTCTCGTAATTAATGGAAGGATGTTTTATGAGTATTGGAATTTCGTACGCATTTATTTAGTCGTCACGCGACGTCGGAAGTGTGTCCAGAAGTTAAATTTGAAAAAAAACGTTTAAGTTTCAATGAGGCAAAAGTTGACTTTTTGATCCGTTGTGAATTTCGAAAAGTTTCATTCACGAAAGTCGTAGAGCTCGACGATACGAGTTCGTAGATACATGGCACGCATGAAACGGAAGTCGTATGAAGAAGTTACGACATGTGGAAGTTATTTCCTATTTCGGAAATAACTATAAAGGGGAATTTTTTTTCGGGTAAAAGTCAAAGTTACCCATTCGGTCAGAATTGCAATTACTGTAGCATTTTTACTGTTCCTTTTCTCTCTCCCCGACGCCGACTTCTCCTCCTCCGATCTCCGTCGTCCGGCCACCGGGGCTCACGCGCCACCCAGCAAACTGTTCGTCTCCCTCTCCTCTTCAGCTTGAGCCAAGGCACGGCCCGAGGGAGCGGCTGTGCGCGGTACTACATTGATCGGAAAGTTCCGGCCACCGCGTGAGACGGAGCAGGTCGGCACTGGGCTCGAGCCACCCACTTTTCGGCTTGTCTCCTCCTTGCGCGCCTCCCTGAAGTGGTAGATCGCCCCATTTCGCGCTGAATCGCACGGATCGAAGCTTCCACTGTTCGACCCATTTCCAACAGCCGACCCGACCCGGATTCGACCTGACCCGGCCCAGGTTGACCCGACCCGACCCACGTTGACCGTTGACCAGACGTTGACGGTTGACCGGGCGTTGACTGTTGACTCGAGTTGACCAGATCCTGCATCAATCTGGCTCGACCCTAAACGGATTTTTATCATTTCTGGTGAATTAAGGTGAGTAAACCTCACAGTATTTGTATTTAATACGAGTTAATTATAGTATATGGATCATTATATGCAAAATTATTTTATGAAAATGATATTTGTTTTAAATTAAATGAACTTGATTGACTACGGTTCATTGGTAAGTAAAATGATTTTAATATAAAAATAATTTTTAAACGTATTTTACGATCAATGACTATAGTTGGTGGTAGGTGCGATCCGTGGTCTAGCTTGTATTTATTTATTTTTGGGTTAGAGAGTGATAGCGTGAGACTCTATTTTACATCTATGTTTTTAATGATGTAATATTTTGAGTGTTTTGAGCCACGCACTTGAACTCTGTTGTTGTAATTAGTTATTTGTTTGATAACTTTTAAGTACTATGAGTTTATTTGTGAATTTTCATATTCTCGAATTTGGATTTTTATTATTCAAAATTCGGGTTGTGACAGTTGGTATCAGAGCGTAGGGTTACATATTTGGTGGTGATTGGTACTTTCGAGAGATGGTCCGACTGCAACGGTTCACCATCATGCTTGCTCGTATTGATATATCATCGGGTATGTAGGGGGTAGGGAGTTGAGTCCTCGTACAGAACGTTGTCTATGTAATGAGTTTAGGTGATCCTTGTGTATCCTATTAGCATTATGGTCTTGGTTAATACCTGCCGTGTTGTTTCTGCACAAACCCGTAGGCCTGGGAGAATCTAGATGTGATCTCCTCCTGCTTAACCTGCTCACTAAGGGGAATACTGGGAGGGCCGGTCTTCTCCTCTCCGATGCCTAAGTTAGTATAGTTGGGATGAATAGATAACTTAAAGCACGTATGATAAGCAGTTGGAGAGATCAGTTACCTATTAAAGAGGGTAGTTGAGGCCCTTATATAGGTGGTCGGGCATGAGGTCTGGTCTCATTCTTCGATGTGGGACTGACTTCCTTCTGTTCGCACATAAAAGGGCAGCTCTGGTGACCTCTTTGGCAGGCTGACGCCCCCGGTCCCCGGGCCCCTGGTCACAAGGTAGACTGCTGGACCTCGGGTCCGGGTGCTGGTGATCCTGCTTCGGGCCTCAGGCCAGCCCCGGATGCGGGTCTGCGGGCTTATGTAGCCCTTATGTGGCTACTATCAACAAGTCCCCCAAGTTCCCGGTCAAGTACAATCTTGAATGGGGACTTAATATATCTTGCTCCTGTCCTGCAGACCCGCAGGGTTACCAACCCAACGGTGCCCAGTCCCCCAAGTCCGCGTTGAAGATTGGGCGTGACCGGGCGTCGTGATGTGAGTACCTATAATGATGAGGTGTGACAGTTATGAGTATGTCTGCAATACTGATGATATTGTGCTCAAGTGTTTGTCGTGCCATGAGTATGGAACGGGGTTAAACCCGGACAAATGCATGGGAGGACAATGTAGCGTTGAGATCCGCCATGCAATAGATGTGCAACGGGGTGAAACCCGGACGAGTGCATGGGAGGATGTGGCGTTGAAATCCGCCATGCAATATATATGGAGCGGGGTGAGGACTCGACCGGTGGACTGCCATACCGGAACGAGTCCCCCAAGTTCCCAAAGCGAAATTGCTGCCAACAGTGGGGCAGGCCGGGAGTAGCCCGGTGGCTCGGCCCAGCTTGTGTTGGAATAAGCGTGGGGCAACATGCCTGCGGGGAGAGTTCTGTGTTAGAGAAACAATCTTCTCGGTGGGGAGGCGTTAAGATGACAAGTCTCGCCTTGGATCCCCATATTGATCGTAGTTCAGTGCGATGCAGGGTTTTTATCCTGCTGGAAAAGAGTACATGTGTTAGATGTAAACTCTCCCGGGTGTATAAAGCCCATGCCGGTTGAATGTTCTCATAACCGGAGTCATGCCATGGAACCGGTTGAATGTTACCTAACCGGTGAGATGCCATGGAGCCGGTTGAATGTTACATAACCGGTGAAATGCCATGCAGCCGGTTGGATGATCATAACCGGTGAACTGCCATGGAGCCGGTTGAACGGTGCCTAACCGGTGAGATGCCATGCAGCCAGTTGAATGATCATAACCGGTGAACTGCCATGGAGCCGGTTGAACGATGCCTAACCGGTGAGATGCCATGCAGCCGGATGAATGATCATAACCGGTGAACTGCCATGGAGCCGGTTGAACGATGCATAACTGGTGAGATGCCATGCAGCCGGTTGAATGATCATAACCGGTGAACTGCCATGCAGCCGGTTGAACGATGCCTAACCGGTGAGATGCCATGCAGCCGGTTGAATGTTACATAACCGGTGAAATGCCATGGAGCCGGTTGAATGTTACATAACCGGTGAAATGCCATGTAGCCGGTTGGATGATCATAACCGGTGAACTGCCATGGAGCCGGTTGAATGATACCTAACCGGTAAGATGTCATGGAGCCGGTTGAATGTTACATAACCGGTGAAATGCCATGCGGCCGGTTGGATGATCATAACCGGTGAACTGCCATGGAACCGGTTGAACGATACCTAACCGGTGAGATGCCATGGCTCTTGGGGAAGGGGGGGGGCTTGACGCCTCGGTTCCCGCTCCTATCTCCCTTAACTGCCGCTTATAGGCGGGACAAGTGGCTGACATGCATTTAAGGAGGAAGCCCATCAGTCCCATCAGTTATGATGGCGTGGGAAGGTTATCGATGCTGGGGCACGTGTCAGCAGGGAGCGATTTGAGATGGAGGGCCTGGATTCGCAGGCGTTTGAGTTGCCCTGATTGCGTATTTTGGGGGGATTGCAGGGGTACCTAGGGCATCAGATCCGTCTATAAAATGGCCTCCTTTGCCTTCATTACTTCTGTTTTGCTCTTTGGCCCAGAGAGAAGAAGAGAAGGTTGGAGAGGAATCCGGCGAAAGTTCTGTGGAGGTGCCTCGCGATATCCGTGCCCCCAGCGTTCTGGGTCTTTGCCTACTATTGCTCGGTGTTTTCGTAGGACGGACTTTCCTCGGTTGTGCATAGTAATTGGTAAGTCTTGCTTTCTTTGCGCCGTGTTTTTTTTTCTTTTTGGCGTTTTGCTGCCGGGGGGGGGGGGGGGGGGGGGGGGGGGTTGCTCTGTCGCCAACTGTGAGTCGTTGTAGCCTGTTGCTGACCAGCGGTGGGGTTTTGTTTTCTTCCCCTTAGGTTGAATGGCTTCTGCAAGTTCGGATGGGGCTTCCGAATCGGCCGACAGGCGTCCCGTGGTGGACGATGAGGGGAGATTGGAGGAGTGGCTTGGTTCGGAATCCCCGGAGTCTGAAGCCGTTGACCTCTCCCGGGGCGGGGTCTCGTCTTCCGGGTCTTCGGGATCTGAGGGCATCCCACGCGGGGTGTGCTTTCCTGGCACTCCGCCCGTGAGCTACACCATCGGGAGTGGGGAAGAGGCCGTGGTGTGCGATGAACCAGAGGGTAGTATGAACCCCGAAGAGATTGCCGCCTTCCGGGAGACGTGGAGTAATCCCGATGAGGTGGCGTTACGGCCGCTGAATCCCGGAGAATCGGTATGTAACCCGGAGGCGGGTTGGGTTGCTGTTCATGGAGACCAATTTCGCCACGGGTTCTCCCTCCCGCTGCCGGACTTCGTGCAGTATACGCTTAGCGCTCTGCAAGTGTCTCCCGCGCAGCTTCCCGGGATCCAGGGGAGGCGGCTGCTGAGCCTCGGTTGCCTGTACGAGTTGTCCGGGATGAGCATGCCAACGGTGAATGAGTTCCGGGCACGGTACAGAATATCCTTCTCGAAGAAGAGAGGGTCCCGAGGTTGTCTGACCTTTAGCGCCCGACACTTCCAGCCTATCATCACTCACCTGCCTTCCTAGGTGGACAATAGCTGGAGGAAAAAGGTGGTGATGGCGGGGGGTGGGGGAAGTGGCAGAAGATGAGTAAAATGTACCGGGTTCC
Organism: Potentilla sterilis; assembly: GCA_963682095.1. NCBI lineage: Eukaryota > Viridiplantae > Streptophyta > Magnoliopsida > Rosales > Rosaceae > Potentilla > Potentilla sterilis. The sequence goes on from OY821764.1 coordinate 3,137,829, forward strand.
TGGTGCTTCCAGCCCCTTGGCGACCAATCGTTTGAACTGTCCGGGTTGGAGCGGGAAAGGATTATGACTATACTCGGATGTTGGGACGATCTCGAGTGAAGCTCCTACAACTTCATTCGGCGGGAGGTGTTGGAGTACTGCGGTCTCGGGCGAGATCCTGGTGCGTACCAAGGTTTAAGTGGTGGCATTTCTGCTGACCGAGTTGATACTAACCATTTGTTTGTCCTGCAGGTGCATCTTCCCGGATGGTCGTCAAGCCCGGCAACACGCTATCCATGGATGGTGAAGACCTTCTCTCAAGGTTGAAGGAAAAGAGGGAGGCCGTTTCACGGACCTCGGTGGACGAGGAGTCCGGTCGGCTTACCGTTCACGCCAAACCGAGGGCCATGGACATTAAGGAGGACGCCTATATTCTGAGGCGTGTGAAGAGTCACCCCGCTGCGCCCAGGGCGGGACCCGGAAAGGGCAAGTCCACCGGAGGGCCACCAAAGGTTACTGGTGGGGTGTTGAGGATTCCGCACCGGCCGGGATCGGTTCCGCTCGTCACTAGGGTCACCCGGTTAGGCGCACAATCTTCTTCACCGGACGGCCAGGGTGAGAAGAGGCGGAGGATTATGGTCGACGTCCCTCCCTCCGCACTGGTGACGCTGACCGGCCAGTCGTCAGGTGATAACTTGGCGAAACGGCTCAAGGTGGTCAGCGGTGCGGCGAGTTCTGCTGGGGACAAAACCGCTGCTGCCTCAAACTCTGCCGGTCAGCAGAGTAGCCCTGCTCCTGCGGAGGAACAGAGGGGAGTTCTGGAGAGTCCCTTCGTCCGGAGCCTGGTGGCGGACGTGGCCGGCCTTGGTCTGGATGGGCCTGGAGCCCTGGCGGGGGAGAACCGCCGGAAGAGCAAGGAGTCGATTCTCCGGGTAAGAACTGCTTGGTGCCATGGCACTGTTCATAACTTGTTACTCTTGTTGTTTGCTTAATTGGCTCCCTGTTGTGTGTAGCTATTGTACAATCTGTACCAGCCGGACCCGAGTGAGGAGCTGCCGGAGCTGAAGAGGCAGGTGGCCGCTCTGACAGAAGCCCGTGAGCGCTTGGAAGTGGAGAAGTCCAGGCTGGAGCGGGAGAAGGTCAGACTGGAGGAGAGGGCCAAGAAGCAGGTGGCCAAGCTAGAAGAGCAGGTCCGGAGCCTCGAGGAGGAGAAGGAGCGGGCTAAGGAGGAGAGAGCCGAGCTGGAGGAAAGAGTGGATGAGCTCCAGGTGGGAGCTGCCGCTGTCCGTGCCGCCGCTGCCACTGCGGCTGGAGAAGTGGACCCGGAGCTTTACCAGCGGGTTGTCCTCAAATATCACGAAAGTGATCAGTTCCTTAAGCTCCTGGAAAAGGCTAGGGAGTCGGGTATTGCCGATGCCTATGCGGAGTGGGAAGAGAAGGAGTACCTGGATACCGCTCAAATATCGAAGGCGGGGGCCGGTGAAGATATCCATGAGCAGTCGGTAGAAGAGGAGCAACCGGAAGAGGAAGGCGGGCCTCAATCTGCTGGAGAGGATGCGGCGGCTCCATCTGGAGAAGTTGGTGAGATGCCCGCTGAGGGGGGAGGTGCGGCTCCTTGAAGATTTTTGTTTCAAGCTCTTTTTCTTTTTGTAAATCCGGTGGAACGGTTTTTGTTTGTATTACTCTTTGGATATACATATTTTTGCACCGGCCGAACCGGTGGGATTTCTTTCAAAATAGTTGGCATACATATGATGTTACGTTGGTTGAACCGTTGATATGCCAAACTAACTGCTTGGGGGTTCGGGCGTGCCTACCAGCCCTGGCCCTGCTCCCGGTCGGGATCTGCTCTTCTTTCCCCTATATACCGCTGGAGCTTACCGCTATTAATCAAGCCCTCCACCGCTGTCTTGAGGGCGAAGCAACTGTTCGTCCGTTGGGTAGCTTCATCGTGATAGGAGCAGTACTTGCCCGTTCGCACCTGGGTAAGTTTCCCCTTCGGGTACTTGCTCCTCGGTGGTGGGGGAATGATGTTCCCATTCTCGTGCAAGATGTCCTCGTATGAAGAGGTTAGGGTGGTGAAGACCTCTTGACGTTCTGTTGCTGGCATGATTGCCAGGGGGCGTTCTTGACGGTACTGCGTCGGCTTGTGCTCACCCTGGGGTTTGTCATGATAGGGCTTCTGCTGCTGCTGACTCCCCCAATTTCTGCTGGGTCTGCCCGGTCGGGCGCCCCGATTCTCACTTCGTAGGGGGGTGCTCCTCCGGGGGGTGCTCTTCCCGCTGCTCGTCCCGCTTTCTCTTCAGCAGGTGCTGCCCATACGTCTCATGATCGGCCTGAGTATGCCTGATGGCCATTGCCATTAGCTCGTCATACCCCTGCGGGAGTTCCACCCGTATGGCGTATGAAAATTTTTCCGGCCGGAGCCCCTGTTTGAACGTCATCTCGGCGATACCCTTGTCGAGGTTCCGAACCCCGACCGTCGCCGTTTGCCAGCGGTTGACAAACGTCCTTAGCTCCTCGCCAGGTGCCTGCATGCAGTTGAAGAGGATGGTTGATGTACGGGCTCCCTCGACCCGGAGGATGAAGCAGCCTACGAACCGGTCGGCCAGCTGCTCGAACGCCTCGATGGAGTTTGCCGGAAGCTCGTAGAACCAGCTGAGTGCCACTACAAGAAAAAAAGGCTTTGCCGACGAAAAAAAAAAAACGGCCGACGAAACACTTTTTTCGTCGGCTATTCCCAAGAATGGCCGACGAAAATTTTTGTCGTCGGCAAAAAAAAATTTCGTCGGCCATTCCCATAGAATGGCCGACGATTTTTTTTTTCGTCGGTAAAAATGAAAAATCGTCGGCTATACTCCTATAATGGCCGACGATTTAAAGTTTTCGTCGGCTATAAACTTTTGGAAGAATGGCCGACGAAACTTTTTTATTTCGTCGGCCATAAGTTTTTTTAAAAATAATTATTTTACGAATAATGGCCGACGAAAATTAATTATTTCGTCGGCCATAAATTATTTAAAAATAATTATTTTACGAACAATGGCCGACGAAAATTAATTATTTCGTCGGCTATACTTTTTTTAAAAATAATTATTTACGAACAATGGCCGACGAAAATTAAGTATTTCGTCGGCCATAAGTTTTAAAAAAAATAATTATACGATTATTTTTGACAGAAAACGACAAAAGAATAGCATAGCCGACGAATACTAGGTTTGATTTCGTCGGCTATGATTAAAAAAAAAACAAAAAAAGAGCAGTTTCCATTTTCTATCACTATCGACAAACCATTGCTTCATCCTTCAAATGCAAATGTGTCGTGAAATAAGACATGACCAAAATATTGAAATACGGCTACGGTTGAAAAATGGGAAGATTCCGACAAAATCTGTGTGCCGAATGTTGCGGTTAACTGTTTTTTACTCCCGTTTTCCTATGGGTAGCCTGACGGTCGGTAAATATTTTGAGGAAAATTTTTATACGATTAGTCGCGTCTCATCAATCTGAAACTATTCTCTATTGAAGATCAGGCCAAAAAACGTCATTTAGACGGGCCAATTTCCGTTTTAAAGCGTTTAGAGGTTTGACTCACCCGGTTGACCGTCCCGATCGAGCCTTTAACGTTGTCAGATGTAGTTGGATTTTTTTTCATACATGTATTTAATCTTAACGGTGATATCTGACGGTTGGAATAGATTTTCCAAACTTTTAGATTCAAAATCGGAACATATGCACTAATGTTCCTTAACTTGTTTACTAAGTGTTTAAGTGAATGTATAGTTTCAAATAGTTGCTATACGTAGACCCTTCAAATGCAAAAGTGTCGTCAAATAAGATATGACCGAAATAATGAAATACGTCTACGGTTGAAAAATGACAAGATTCCGATAAAATCCGCGTGCCGAAAGAATGAAATCAGTCAAAACCCGGTTTACTGTAGATTTGGCGTCCGGCGTCCGAATGATGATTGTGATACCATTCCGGAATGGGAACGACGCCAGGAACAAAACTCGTAGCTTTGCTACGACGTGTGGGCTTTTTCGGGCTTTCGAGTTCGTTTAGGGCCTCAAAACGGCATTTTAGTATGTTTTCATAGAATAGCCGACGAAACATTCAAATTTCGTCGGCTATTCTCTAAGTATAGCCGACGAATTCAAATATTTCGTCGGCTAAACTCTTGATCCGCGCCTTTTTATTGTCCGCCGTTGGATGGCTCAGATCCGACGGCTGTTGATTTTCCAAAGTATAGCCGACGAAATCTTTTATTTCGTCGGCTATACTCCTTCTAAATCTTTTAAATCCTCCCGCCTTTTTTCTCTCCTCCTTCCCCCCCTCCTCCGGCCTCCTCTTCCTCCTTCCCCTCCTCCGGCCTCCTCCTCTTCCTCCTTCCCCTCCTCCTCCTCCCCCTCCTTCCCCTCCTCCTCCTCCTCCTCCTCCTCCTCCTCCTTCCCCTCCTCCGGCCTCCTCCTCCTTCCCCTCCTTCCCCTCCTCCTCCTCCTCCTCCTCCTCCTCCTCCTCCTCCTCCTTCCCCTCCTCCTCCTTCCCCTCCTCCTCCTCCTTCCCCTCCTCCTCCTCCGGCCTCCTCCTCCTCCTCCTTCTCCTCCTCCTCCTCCTCCTCCTCCTCCTCCTCCTTCTCCTTCTCCTCCTCCTCCGGCCTCCTCCTTCCCCTCCTCCGGCCTCCTCCTCCTCCTCCTCCTCCTCCTCCTTCTCCTCCTCCTCCGACCTCCTCCTTCCCCTCCTCCTCCGGCCTCCTCCTCCTCCTTCCCCTCCTCCGGCCTCCTCCTCCTCCTTCCCCTCCTCCTCCTTCCCCTCCTCCGGCCTCCTCCTCCTCCTTCCCCTCCTCCTTCCCCTCCTCCATCCAAAGCATAATTTAATTTTTTTTTTGCCTAAAATTTAAGAATAGCCGACGAATTTTACCAATTTTCGTCGGCTATAAGTTGTATAGCCGACGAAAATTCTAGTATTTCGTCGGCTATAACTAATTATGCCTATTAAAATATTAATATATTTCGAGGAAATAGCCGACGAAATTTTATTAAATCGTCGGCTATAGTTAAAACACAATAGCCGACGAAATTCGTCGGCCATACTTAATGGATTTCGTCGGCCATACTCAAAAATACCCGACGAAATTCGTCGGCTATTTCTCCCACGTTTGCCCGACGAATTTTTGGATTCGTCGGCCATATTTAACTATAGCCGACGAAATTTTTTTTTTCGTCGGCCATTGGTATTACCGACGGCGTATTACCGACGACTTATGGCCGACGAAATTTTCGTCAGCAGAGGGTATAGCCGACGAAAAAATGGAATGGCCGACGAAAAAATTTTCGTCGGCTATTCCCCCGTATCTGGTAGTGTGCCTCTCCGGATAGGGTTTCCTAGAAAATGTTGCAGCATACTGCGTCGGAATAGCCCTTGGCGCACGTTTGGGACCGGAAACTATCCAAATGCTGGTATGGACAGTCGGATCCCGAGTATGTGAGCTTTAGGGACTTCTGGTTACCAGACCTCCCCGACTCCAGGACTCGGTGCGAGAAAGGGCCCATGCGCTCGTTGAATCGCGCGCCTTCCATCGGCCGCGCCGCCCTTCTCTCGTTGGCCTCCATTTGGGCCTTTAGATCCGACACAGAGTCGGTGAGTATCTATAATGCCCGTGCAGTCGGGGTCACGACTTCATCCTCGAATGAAGCGCGCGATTGCGGGGGTACCGGCATGCTCATTGGCAAAACCGGGCCGCTCGGGGACTCCGCCCTCCTGCGGTCGCTGGACCTTCCTCCCGAAGATTGCCCTGTCTCAAGGCGCTGAGGTCGGCCAGGTGCGGGAGTAGTTGCCCTTGTCATGGCGGCGCTGCGCTGCTGGCCTCTTTCCAGGGCAGCCACCAGGACAGCGTTTACCGTCTCCATTTCCTCGTACCGGGCATTGGATTTTGCTCTATCCCGGTCGCCCTCCGCACACAGGCGACCGACTTTTGCCCTCATCGCCCGTATCTCCCCCACCATATCGTGCCGGTCGGGGCTGTACGTGGTGTTTCGGTCGCTGTCACCGAGCAGACTCTCCTCTTTGTCACTCGGATCGTCCGAGAATGTCAGCGAGAAGCCCTGGTCGGTTGGTTGGTCTCCCTCCCCCGGGCCTTTCCCGCGCATGCTATCATGGTATGACCCCGGCGTGCCGGTCGGCCTCCCACAGCTGCCGTCTTCCTGGTTGCCCTGGTCGCTGCGCTGCTCTCGTACAACGACCGGGGTGGAGATGAGCGCTTGCTCTGGTGCAACCCGCTGACCCTCCGTTGCATTTCTTTCCTGGCCCGCTTCTAAGCTTTCTGCCATTTTGGTGATGCTTACGTGGTTTTTATGTAAGAGGTTCCCACAGACGGTGCCAATTGTTTCTGTACAAACCCGTAGGCCTGGTAGAATCTAGATGTGATCTCCTCCTGCTTAACCTGCTCACTAAGGGGAATACCGGGCGGGCCGGTCTTCTCCTCTCTGATGCCTAAGTTAGTATAGTTGGGATGAATAGATAACTTAAAGCACGTATGATAAGCAGTTGGAGAGATCAGTTATCTATTAAAGAGGGTAGTTGAGGCCCTTATATAGGTGGCCGGGCGTGAGGTCTGGTCTCACTCTTCGATGTGGGACTGGCTTCCTTCTGTTCCCACATAAAAGGGCAGCTCTGGTGACCTCTTTGGCAGGCTGGCGCCCCCGGTCCCCGGGCCCCTGGTCACAAGGTAGACTGCTGGACCTCGGGTCCGGGTGCTGGTGATCCTGCTCCGGGCCTCAGGCCGGCCCCGGATGCGGGTCTGCGGGCTTATGTAGCCCTTCTGTGGCTACTGTCAACACGTGTCTAACTTATACTTCGGTTTAAGTTTATGCAAGCATTAATCAAGTGTTACTTTGCTTTGTAGGATGGATCGTCGTGGAGGTAGAGCTAGAGGCCGAGGTAGGGCCCGACGGGGTGGAGGCAGAGTTTGCCCTCCGAGGAGGTCTATGAGGAGGAGGAGGTGGAGGTGTTGTTGGTTGAGCAGCCTGCTCCTCCTATGGTTGTGCATGATGACGGCCGCATGCTGAGGTTGATCCGAGAGATTGGAAGGGTGGGGGCACCCATGTTCCATGGAGGACTTGATCACCTGGTGGCCGATCATTTGATTCAGGATATGGAGAAGCATTTCAATTTGATTGTATGCTCTGGGATCGAGAAGAGGAAGATAGCCACATTCTTCCTCAAGGATGATGCTCTAGACTGGTGGAGGAGTACTCAGAGGGTGAGAGATGTGACTACTCTCACATGGGAGGGTTTCGTGGAACTCTTCCGGGAGAAGTACTTTCCAGCCACCATGAGGGAGCAGTTGGAGCTTGAGTTCATTACTTTAACGCAGGGGGATTCGGGTGTCAGAGAGTATGAGACTGGGTTCTCACAGTTGTATCGGTTTGTCAGACCGATGGACGAGGTGTCATTAGCTCAGAAGTTCCTCCTGGGGTTGAGGCATGAGATCAGGACGATCGTATCTGCCCTTTGCCTATCTTCCAAGGCCCCATGTATGAGAGTGTTGTGCGCATAGAGCAGGAGGCCAAGCTTCACGCTGTTGAGGTTGCTCTGAGAGATCCCCAAGGGAAGGGGAAGGCTGTAGCTGTGAGCAGTGGTTCAGGTCACAGAGGGGGACCTTGGAAGAGACAGCGGACCACACAGCAAGCTCCGTCTAGGGTGGCAGGTGCACCCATCAGAACCACGCCTATTAGGCAGGCAGTACATGTGAGATGCTTCACCTATGGCGAGCTAGGCCACATCTCCTGGGATTGCGAGAAGTCGATTCCTCGAGTATGCTACACTTGCAAGTAGCCCGGACACATTGCTAGAGTGTGTCCTCGATCCCAGCCTAGGAGACAGGTGGATCAGCAGAGACAGTTGCCAGCAGGGCAAGCCAGAGTGTATGCTATTGGCCAGCGAGGCACAGGGGTGGAAGGTACTTTATCTATTTTAAATTACCTTGCTAGAGTATTGTTTGTGGTCTCATTCATTTATATCTAGCTCTGTGGTAGAGGTGCTAGGATTGGTTCCTACGCCTCTTGGTGGATCTTTGTGTGTCATATCACATTTGGGTGTTTCTTTTGACCTTGGTATGATCTGTGAAGCATGCCCTGTGGTGATTGGAGGCAGGGAGTTCTCGGCATCTTTGATTGTACTTCCAGACCACACTTATGACGTGATTTTGGGAGTTGATTGGTTGAGGCCGCATCATGCATTGATTGACAGCTTTAACATGATAGTGTCACTTTGTATTCCCGGGGAACCGAAGTTTCGTTATCGCTGCCTCAAGTCAGATAATGCTATGTGGGAGAGTGTCATGGCACATATCGAGTCTGTGAGCAGCGAAGTAGCTATTGAGGATATTGCAGTTGTTTCAGCGTATGCTGATGTGTTCCAGGAGATACCGGGCGAGGAGGGTAGTGGATTTTGCCATTGATGTGGTACCTGGTACCGCGCCCGTGTCGAAGGTGCTGTATATGATGGGACCAAATGAACTCCGGGAGTTGAAGGTCCAGATTGATGGGCTACTCAAGCAGGGGTTCATCAGGCCCAACACTTCTCTCTGGGGTGCTCCGGTGTTGTTTGTTAAGAAGAAGGATGGTTCATCCAGGCTGTGTGTGTATTATCGGGAGTTGAATAAGGTGACCATCAAGAACAAGTATCCTTTGCCCAGGATCGATGACTTGTTTGATCAACTTAGAGGAGCAGTGGTGTTCTCTAAGATTGATTTGAGGTCTGGTTATCATCAGTTGAGGGTGAAAGAGCAGGACATTCCCAAGACCGCTTTTAGGACTCGATATGGGCATTACAAGTTTGTTGTCATGTCCTTTGGTCTAACCAATGCACCTGCAGCTTTCATGGACTTGATGAACCGCATCTTCAGCCAGTTCTTGGATAAGTTTGTGGTGGTATTCATGGATGATATCTTGATTTATTCTAGGTCCTTGGAGGAGCATTAGGAGCACTTGCGAATTGTGCTGCAGATTCTTAGAAAGGCTAAGTTGTATGCCAAGTTCGAGAAGTGTGAGTTCTGGAAGGAGGAAGTCAAGTTCCTTGATCATGTGGTTTCGACTGATGGAGTCTCGGTAGACCCTTCCAATATTGAGGCCGTGATGAGTTGGGGTCGTCCCAAGGCTGCTACGGAGGTTCGTAGTTTTCTCGGTTTGGCTGGGTATTATCGGAGATTCATTGAGGGGTTCTCTAGCATCTCTTCTCCATTGACCAGGTTGACCAAGAAGGATGTCCAGTTTGTATGGGCAGATGAGTGCGAGAAGGCATTCACTGAGTTGAAGACAAGACTGACCACGGCCCCAGTGTTTATGATTCCCACAAGTGGGGGTGGATATGTCGTTTATAGTGATGCATCTCACCAGGGCTTGGAGTGTGTGCTAATGCAGCATGGTGGTGTTGTTGCCTATGGCTCTAGACAATTGAAGATTCACGAGAAGAATTATCCTAGTCATGACCTAGAGCTAGCTGTAGTGGTCTTTGCCTTGAAGATTTGGAGGCATTACTTGTATGGCGAGAAGTTTCAACTCTTCTCAGATCATAAGAGTCTGAAGTATTTATTCTCTCAAAAGGAGCTGAACATGAGGCAGAGGAGATGGATGGAGCTCCTTAAGGACTATGACTTCACCTTGGAGTATCATCCGGGAAAGGCCAATGTAGTGGCGGATGCCTTGAGTAGGAGACCGAGAGATGCTGTGACTTCTCTCATGATCCAGGAATGGCTCATGCTTGAGACCGCTTCTGAGTTTGACCTTTTGCCATCTGGTGGGGAGTAGGGGACTTTCCTTGGTAGCGTTTCGGTGTAGCCCACCTTGATTTCCAGGATTATTCGGGGGCAAGCACATGATGAATTCTCTCGCGCGAAACTGGCTGAGTTAGTAGCTGATTTGATGGATGAGTGTCCGTCTGAGTGGACTGTCGGATCTGATGCTGGGTTGAGATTCAGGGGCAGGTTGTGCGTACCGGATTGTGCTGACCTCAAGGAGGAGATTCTTCGGGTAGCACATCGATCACGATACACGATACACCCAGGGAGCACAAAGATGTATAAAGATCTTTGTAGGCAGTTCTGGTGGAATGGGATGAAGAGAGATGTGGCAGAGTATGTGTCCAAATGTCTACTTGTCAGCAGGTGAAGGCAGAGCATCAGAGACCAGCGGGCATGTTGAAGCCGCTATCTATTCCGGAATGGAAGTGGGAGCGCATCTCTATGGACTTTGTGACTGGGTTGCCTAAGTCCAAGTTGAGGCATGATGATGTGTGGGTGATTGTTGATAGATTGACGAAGTCGGCGCACTTTCTCCCAGTGTCGATGATGCACTCGGTGGAGGCTTCGTGCAAGTTGTATGTGAAGGAGATAGTGAGACTTCATGGAGTACTTGTATCCATTGTATCAGATCGGGATGCTCGCTTTACTTCCAAGTTCTGGGCCGGATTCCAGAAAGCCATGGGGACCACATTGGATATGAGCACAGCATTCCACCCTCAGACAGATGGGCAGACTGAGAGGGTGAATCAGGTGATGGGGATATGATTTTTAAACGATTTTAATATAAAAATGATTTTTAAACGTATTTTACTATCAATGACTATAGTTGGTATTAGTGGGCAGTTTCTGAGTGAATGCCTACGTATATATATATATATATTTACGTGAAATATATATGTTGATTGATGTGGATGTGTATTGATGTGGAAGTGTGAAATATATAAGTTTATATTGTGGGTGTGTTTTGGGTGATTTATGATTGTAAAATTGAGTATGCTTGAGTTGTGAGGCATGTTGAGTTGGGTTGGTATGGAGACCAACAACCAGTGTAAGATCCTTTATGATTGTAAAATTGAGTATGCTTGAGTTGTGAGACATGTGAGTTGGGTTGGTATGGAGACCAACAACCAGTGTAAGATCTTTCCTGTGTTATGATGGGGATCTTACACGTGTGGCGTGATCCTTTCCTATGAGATGATGGGGGATCGGCAAATCTATCGTGAACCAAGCCTTTGGTTACGATCAGTTAGAGCTCTAGTCTGTCTGCCATTGTATGAGTTGGATGGGAATGACAGAGGTCATTTGCCATGAGTTTGATTCTTTTGTTTGATTTTGCTTTGTGATTCATGATTTTTGAGTTATGGTTGTTTTAGGAATGTGATTTCCATTTGTTGCCGTGATTATGTTCTCTTGAACTTGTTTGTTTTACTCACACGAGTTTTGAAAGCTTACCGAGTTCGTTGTTTACAACCTAGTGCACCAATTGATGGTGTAGGGGTTAGACCTGCAGGTGGGGATCAACAGCCAAGGGGCGGCGTCTGAGTCGCACGGGTCGTAGGTGCAATCCGTGGTCTAGCTTGTATTTATTTATTTTTGGATTAAAGAGTGATAGCGTGAGACTCTATTTTACATCTACGTTTTTAATGATGTAATATTTTGAGTGTTTTGAGCCACACACTTGAACTCTGTTGTTGTAATTAGTTATTTGTTTGATAACTTTTAAGTACTATGAGTTTATTTGTGAATTTTCACATTTTCGAATTTGAATTTTTATTATTCAAAATTCGGGTTGCGACAATTAAGCCTAATGAATGAGGTTGATTTACAAAATTGGTGAAATGTAATTTCTAAACAATTGAAAACTGAACAACTTTTCAGTTAACTTCTCAATCCTTATATTTTACTTATTTGTATTATAAAGTTACAGGAATCCTTAAGGTCAGTGGGAGTACTGTTCTGATGAACTATGATATATAGTATTGTTGCAGGTTTTACTATATGCATTTTGTAAACCCAGATTTATCTTGGTATCTGCAAGATTGTGCTTTATCAGGAATACTCTTTAGTAAATATGTCTAGAACTTGTGGTTTAACTGTTGGAATAGTCTATGTTCTGATTAGCTAGCTAACTGATTCTTTTGTAAGTGTATTTCAATTCAAAGAGATTTAGTTTAACCATGGAATTTAAGTTGAATTGTATGCCAGTAAGATTGGTTGTTTCCTACCAGATTAAGTCATGCCAAATTTTTTTTTTTTTTTTACTTGCATATACTGTAATTAAGCTTTAAGACGTTGTTAAGATTCAAAGTCTCATTAGACTTATGTTAGCTGCATTGGTAGCTAGAGGTTTTAGTTTGTGGTATCACTTCTAGAATTTGGTTACTGCAGTTGCATCATATTGTTATTGAAGTCATGATCAAATATAATTTTGGTCAATGCCCAATACCTACATTTTAGAACTTTTGTTCCCACTAGCAAAATAAGATTTGAAAAATTCACATCAACTCAAAAAGGAGAAAAAAGACGATTATATCCTTAACTTTTAGCATTAATGTTTTTTAATGTTTTAGGGTTAAAATGGTACATTTTTTCTATTTTGGCTAACAAAACATGTTTCTTTAATAATAGTATAGATTAATTAAATAAATCTAAAATATACATATATTAGAATAAAAAATGGTGATTGTTGACCGTTGACCCTTGACCCCCTACAAATTTCATATTACCCCCCAATAGAACCTCTACTGCCTATATTGCCCCATAATAGACCCCTACTACCCCTAATAGACCCCTACTACCCCTAATAGACCCTTATTGCCCCCTACTATCCCAGTATATATAATTACCCGAAATAGACCCCTACTGCCCCCCAATAGAACCGTGATAACTCTAAACTCTAAATAAATCCAAAATAGACATCTATTAGGGTAATAGAGGGTTGACTGTTTATCGTTGACTATTGGCCGTTGATTGTTGACCGTTGACCGGCAACCGAATCGTGACAAAAAGTGACCGGATTCCTGTGATTGGCGACGGTTGATCGTTGACCTATTAGGGAAGGAAGAGAGATGAATGGTTGAGAGGGGTATTTTGGACACAAAAAATATGAAAAAAGTGAAAAATTGGGCAATTGGAAACACTCTCTTACACTCTTTTGTGCAAGTGGGAATTTCACAAACCTTATATTGCTAGTGGGAAAGATTCTCTCAAAATCTGGGCTAATGGTCTTATTTCACTATTATCATTTTTAGCTTATGTGAGTACAGTAGATTTTGTTAGTGGTTTTATATCAACTTGCTTATTTAAGCATACTTGATTCTAAATTCTTCATTAGATACTGTATCTTAACCAAGCTGGATGAGAGCTGGGTTTTATGTGATTCACGTGCACACTTCAGTTGCTATTTGCTACAGTTATAAGATTCAATTGTTCAGTAAAGACAATGCTAGTCCAAGTGGGAGATTGTAAGAAATAATATGAACTTTGGCATTATCTAAAACACTTCAGTTTATTTGAATTGAATTAATATTAAGATAAATGGCAGAATTACATAGAAGTAATCCTACTGCTAGTTATTCATCGAGATGTATATCTCTTGGTGGATTAGACTCTCATTAGCTGTCAACCTGTACAACATCTAGTAAATGATAAGTTATTTAGACCCAGTTTGGGATTGCTTCCCAAGCTGTTTTTAGGGTCAAAAGTGATTCTGAGTCTAATTTTAAATATTTGCTAACAACTCATAAAGCTGATTTTAGAAGAATTGATTTTCTTAAAAGTGGATTTTGGAGAAGTAGGATAAGAGATGTTTTTGCAGGAATCAGTTATATTTGTAACAAATGGTAATATTTGTTTTTTCTTAGATTGTGATATACTAATCTAATTAAATCATAATCAATCATTTACTATGGTGTTAAGAAATCTTATGTAATATTGTGAATTAACTTTATAATTACATACAAAAGAAATAATTATTTATTTTAATATCAATTTATAACAATGTTTATTTTTGTCATTATACCCATCTAAAATAATTTTTACTTATAACTCACCAAACACACGAAATTACTTTTTCGTTCTCACAGCACTTTTAAAAACAGTTTACCAAACACCTCAGCTGATTCTACTCACAGCTGATTCAAAAGCAATTCTGCTCACAGCAAATTCAAAAGCAATTCTGCTCACAGAACAGCAATCTCAAACTGGGCCTTAGTCTCCTATTAGATTAAACTTCAAGTCGATCTTGGACTCCTTATGGGTGAGCACTGAGCACAAGACGAGGTTTAGGCCACTATATAAACAGGAGAAAGTCCCTCAGCACAACACGAGTTATTGAGCATCTAGTTCGGCCCCATTACTGAGCCCTTGTGTTGTGTTTCAGAAGACTATTTTCTTGCTAACTATTTCTGTTCATTGTTGTAGCAGCTATTCAAGACGTCAATGGCTTAACTCGGATCTTTAGTTCCTGCTGGGATCAAAGTGTTGCTGATCATTATATTTAACTTTTATCTCTTTAGGAACGCATATGTATTAAGAGATTCCTGATCATGTGTTTACATTATTATGAAACGGTCTGTTATTGAATGACGATTTCAGGCCATCATGTACTTCAGTCCTTACGTGATATACAATTAAACGTCATCTCAGCAACCTTCTTGTTCTTAAACTGCTAAAAACATACTGCATTCTTCTATCAGTTACTTAAAGCATCCCAACAACCTTGTTCTTAAACTGCTAAAAAAACACACATTCTTCCAGCACATTTAGCATCCATTCTAGTTTGAATGGTCAAATTCTACTATTACAAGAACATCATCAATAGCTGGTTACTACCATTGTTTTCTTTAAAAGACATTAAGTTGGGACAAGATAATAACTATCATAATCTGGGCCTTGATCAGTAATCAAAGCTAACGGAAGAACTACTGCAAGAACTGCAAAAGAAAGACCACACAACAATTTTACAGCAGCTCTGCGAAGCGGATTTCTGGTGCTAGAATCTTGAATTTCTGATTTTATTTCAGGAACGATATTAAATGCCTGCAAATCACCGTCTTTGGGACTGTCTGTTGACGATACAGATTCAGGGCCACCTTGGAACTGCTCACCGCCACCATCATAGAAGCTACCATTGCAGTCATAAGTCGCACCATGTGAATAACCATTTTGATTGTAACTGCCATTTGGGCTGCAATCTTCACTCAAGGATAAACTTCTATATCTTCTAGTTTGCTTCTCAGAGAAGTCTGAGTGGGCATTATTTGGATTCTGAAGAGAATGAACAAGCCTCCTCGGAGTTTTGAAGATGATATTATCAACATCAATTCGTGACCTCTGAAGCACAACATGAAAATAGTTGTCAGAATCCATACCAAATCAATAAATCAAAACTTCAAAAGGTTTGCAAGTTAGTTGAAATTGAAGCTTCAGTTGACTACACCAGAACACTATAATTCAATACCATCCCAATATTTCAAATCCTGGGATTTGAAATAGAATTGAAGTGCATATAAGTTGTCAATAATTAGGCAGAAGAAGTCCCCTTGGCAATCTGTTCTGCTGTTGCATAGCAGTAGCAGAGATTATCACCGTAGTGCTAGCATAATTTTCTGATCACCTTCTGACTGATACTCTAATCTAGTAGCCCCATCTCAATCAACCCATTCAATGAATTTTTAAAATAAAGTATAAAATAAATTAAAATTTTAGAAACACACTAATTTCTACTAGAGCAACTTACCAGGGGACTGGTTGTGGCACTTCTTGATACTCCATTTCTAGGATTTCTTTGAAGGAAACCTGAAAATTCTTCTGTGCACTCTCCTTCGTTGTTCATGAACTGATTATTCCCAGAGTCTGAATGTGAATTAGAGTAGCCATTTTCATGAGAAATCCCTGAGAACAAACCATCCTTGAGAGACACATCAACTCCTCCACGCTCATGACTCCAAAGTTTCCGGTTGACACTTCTGCTCTCATAATTTGAGTTGTGAGAAACCTGCCCCGCTGCAATAGGTGATTCAACCCATGATTCATATTCTATGAAGGAATCAAGGGTCTGTGACTCAGGTGACACTGATGCAGGGGACTGATTGCCAGGACTAGATAAATTTCGCCTCGTGCTATGGTCTCTCTTACCATAGTTTGAGCCACTGACTGAATGAGCTTTTTCAAGTTTTGGGCCTTTATCTGCAGCTATTCTCCTTGCAGTTTGCAGAGCTTCAAAGGCAGCCCCTGCTACATAAGCCATCT
Source organism: Potentilla sterilis (assembly GCA_963682095.1). Lineage (NCBI taxonomy): Eukaryota > Viridiplantae > Streptophyta > Magnoliopsida > Rosales > Rosaceae > Potentilla > Potentilla sterilis. The sequence goes on from OY821764.1 coordinate 3,153,862, forward strand.
GATCTGACTGGCTCTTGTCCATTTCTTCAATTACCAACTCAAGCTCAGATAAAATGCTCCAAGGATCTAAACATTTCATCAAGAAGTTCACCATTTGAATAGCTTCCAAGCGTTTCTGAGAATTCCCCTCTGTTAAGCCAGTGTTCAATATCTGCAGTCCAGCATGTATCAACAACCTAGCATATGGTTCAACAATTATAGCATTGCGCTTTGCAAGAGACATGATCAGACCCATGTGTGCATTTGACTGAGTAGATTTCTCCTCCAAAGCCCCAGAAACATTCTGACAGACCTTATTACCCATCTCATCCGAAGCAAAACGCCAATTATCTGAATCCACAAGGGCCTTTAAGCAAAGGGCAGCTCCAGATGTCAAACTCTCTTGAGAACCCAAGAGGGAATCCGCTAGGGGATTGCAAAGTGAATGAATAATATGTCGTTTCTTGTCTTCAGGGGTGGTGGGGTCAATCCCATATCTAGCAATGGCCGGAACCACCTTTGAGCATGCTTGTTGAAGAGGGAAAGATCCCGCACTCGAAGCTAGGGTCTTGATTATAGTTGCCATGATGCTGTTTATGAGAGGGACGATTTTGACACCATGAACACGAGCAAGAACTTCATAGAGCGAAATGGTGCATTCCCCATTCAAAGGACCAGTTTCTTTGGACTGGGAAACTTGGGCAAGAAACATAGGGATGGCCTTGGAGTCCAAATCTTTCACATATGACTTGAGTGCTTTCATTGCTGACCTACGACTATCAGCATCTTTGTGAAGATTTTCCAATTCTCTCTGTAGTGCTGGAGCTAAATTTCTACCCATCATTGACCTAAATCAAGTTTCAAGAAAATGGGTTACTCTTATATTCAATGCCAAATGAAATTAAACCACTGCAAATTCAAGATCCAGTCTTTCAAAACAACAAAGTAAGAACTGCGAAATTCATTAAAGCCCAGGTTTTGAAAGGCAGAAAAGTCCTCAAATCTCAAAGATGGAGGAGTAAAGTTGGTTTCTTTAGTCACTATTTCATACCTATCAAACTAGTCTCAAAGTCTTTTGGAACAATAAACCTAGAAATTGTAATCTCTGGTGCAAATTAAGAAATGGGCATCTCAGATTTGACACAAAACAGCGAAAGAAATGAAATTTAGGAATGAAATCAAGAACAAGAGAGGAAAACTTACCCGTGGGAGCTTCTTGAATGAGAATTGGGAAGAGCAGAGAAGACAGACATAGAGAGAAACAGAGAAAGAGGAGTTTGGGTTTACGAGTTGAATTCCTTCATTCATAGTAATGCGTGTATTTAGGGCTGCCTGTCTTAAATGACCTTCCGATTTCAAAACATTTCTCCAAATTCCGCCGCTATCCCTTTTTTCATTGGACGATAATACCCCTCTATTTTTCCTTTATTTTCAATCAAACCCAGTCTAGACTAGGACTGGGTGCAGGCCGGGCCGAGCCCAAAATTTTCAAAACCCGACACCCTCGGGCCGAGCCGAGCCGAGCTTTTTTTAGGATGAGAACCGGCCCGAGCCGAGTCGAGCTTTTTTTAGGATGAGAACCGGCCCGAGCCCGACCAAGTCTGGCCGAGCCGGGCTTTTGGGCTTTTTCGGGCCCGGTTGCGAGACAGAGACGGAGGAGGCGGCGAGGCGCAGCGGCCTCTGAGACTCTGAGGGACGCCAGGTCAGTGAGGGCACAGAGCAGCTCTGATTGCACCTCCTGGACAACAAGGTACCTCCTGGAATATGGAATCGGCAACGCGTGGTCAGATCCAGGCCAAGAAGGAGGAGCTCTGTCAACTGGTCGGCACTCGCTAGTCGCTACCGTGGCCTCATCAACTCTGCCGACTCCATCGTCCTCATGAAGCGATTCGCAAATGATCACTATAACAAACACAGATCACTGTAAAATTTCACATCATCCAAATCATCATAAAGATTCAATCACCAAAAATCAGATGTAAAAAAAATTAAATTCTGAGTGTTGATTTACCGCGAGCAGCAGGAGAGGGCTTTCCAGCGGAGAAAGCAAAAAGCTTGGAATCGAGCATATCCTCATCGTCGTCGACATCAGAGTCGTCCTTGAACTCCTGGAAATCAGCCTCGAAATCGTCGTCCAATCCGGCGAGGCCTGCCCCCGGAGGAGAATCGCTTCCCGGAGCTGGACTTCTTGAGATCGGGCCAGGGGAGATTTCAGAGCGGCGGAACGTGTGGACCTTCTGGGCGGTAGTGACGCGGCAGCGTATTGAGAGCCTGGTGAGTAGGCCAATCGGTGAGTTCTGAAGAGGAGAAGAAGAGGAGTTGAAATTGGTCGAATGCTATTCTGTTTTATACATATATATATATATATATATATATATATATATTAAAAATTCGGGCCAGGCCGGGCTCTCGGTCTCAAAAAAATTCAAGCCTGAGCTCGGACTGACATGCACAATGTCGGGCCAGTCCTTCCTCAGGCATGTCTTTAAAATTTCAAAACTCGGCCCGTGTCGGGTTTTTTCCGCCAGACAGGGCTTTCGGTCCTTTGGGCCCAAACGCCCAGCCCTAGTCTAGACTTGTAACAACTTAACAAGGGAATAAGGGATTCAAATTCTTGTACATATAATAATATCTTAATAACTTAACAAGGGAACAATGAGAAAATTTATTTGTAAGATTGGATAGTGATGTGAGTTTAAAAGTGAGCTGATCATCTATAAATTAACGAGAAGAGAAATTGCAAAATAAAGCTTGGAGACCCGCATGCATCATGTCTGCAGATAGCCATATATATATGGTGCAGTGATTGAATCAAGAAATAAGCATGAATCCGGAATTCTAGCTTAAGCATGCTTCCTCGGCAGACTGCATTGTTTGACAGCAATGGTAGGATTGTTCAGCTTTGTGCCGCGACCGCGATGGAGAGCTCCTTGGAAAAATCTCAAATTGGGATGGGTTGGAACCAAATGCAGCGCCTGACCACCACCTTCTCTGACCTCAAAGCCGGCAAGTGTACTAAGGCCCAGTTTGGGATTACTTCCCAAGCTGCTTTTGGGGTCAAAAGTGATTCTGGACTTAATCTTATGTATTTGGTAACAACTTATAAAACTGATTTTAGAATAATTGATTCTCTTAAAAATGGATTTCAGAGAAGCAGGGTAAGAGATACTTTTGCAGGAATCAGTTATATTTGTAACAAATGGTAATATTTGTTTTTTCTTAGATTGTGATATACTAATCTAATTAAATCATAATCAATCATTTACTATTGTGTTAAGAAATCTTATGTAATATTGTAGATTAACTTTATAATTACATACAAAAGAAACAATTATTTATTTTAATATCAATTTATAACAATGCCTATTTTTGTCATTATACCCATCCAAAACAATTTTTACTTATAACTCACCAAACACACGAAATTGTTTTTTAGTTCTCACAACACTTTTAAAAACAGTTTACCAAACACCTCAGCTGATTCTACTCACAGCATATTTAAAAGCAATTCTGCTCACAGCAAATTCAAAAGTAATTCTGCTCACAGCACAGCAATCCCAAACTGAGCCTAAGCCTAGCCTGTTTTACATCCACTAACACCGGAATCCCCCCGCCAACATCACCAATAGGGATAGCAGCAGAACAACCTCACATCGCCGCACGACATCATCACGGACATCAACAATAGTACATACATCAACAATGGCACCACGTTTAAATTTTAAATACTAGATACACGAGGACTGCTTATTTGAGGTACTAACAGGCTAATTTGGTCAATCCACATAAACTCTTATTAATTACATAATTCATTTGGTGGTTCATACTTTGTGGAGGGGAAGGTGTTTTTCCCGCTCTTACAATCCATGAAAAATTTGAAACAGAAGAAAACAAAAGAAAAATCCGAACGTCACAATCCATTCACCTCATTTCGGTGCTCAGTGGTATATACTATATACAGACAAGACAATCATAAGGACCATGAACATCCTACCCTGAAAAAAACACATTCAAATTTCAATTAAACAAAACAAGTATTCAACCAGGAACTCCTAAATCTGCGGCCAATTTCAATGAAACAAACATTTTATAAGCAAACAACTATATAAAATGTGTACTAAATTCAAATACCCAAGCCTTATCAAGGTTCAAGGGCCATGAATTTTCTGGAAGACATTGTTCCTCTGTATCAAGGATACAAGGGACAAAAAATCTCTCAAGAATTTATGTTGAAGCCTTTTCAAAAGTCATTAGCGTAATGGCTAAGGGATCAAGAAATTACGGATTTTCACTCGAGTTTAAGTAAGTATAATCTGAGGCAAAATTTCAGAGTGCTGCACAAATTAGGGAAAAAGGGGAAGTGGTGAAATTATTTGGGAGACAGATGAGAAAATAAATAGATACATCCATGTAAGAATTTTAGTAGAGTTTAAGCAGCTATTGCTATCCTAACTCTATCACAACCTCCAATTTTCTTATAAAAAATATTTAATAAAAATATACTTGGGAACCAGTATAGTTTCTTAAAGCAACTCGACTCGTACATTAGTAAATCATGACTAACTATTGACCTTGTGGGTGTTGTCTGCATGTTGGACAATACCACTTCCCCTTGAATCTCGTCTCTGGTGTGAGCCCAACACATGCGTAATGGAACCATTCGCCTCCTTGGCACTGTCAAGAAATAAATGAGACAGACAGTAAACAAATATATATATATATATATATATACAGTCCCATTCAAATACGGACGTCCGTACGGTGCGGATCCGGCGTTTCCGGCCACCGGCGAGGCGGCGCCGGCGTATCCGGCCGGTGGGCTGTGCTCGCCTCGACCCGACGACCCCTTCTGTGCCGGCCCGGGCTCCATCTCCGGCCGGGAGCCGGCCGGAATCTGGAAAAAACCAGAAACATGAACTTTACTGTTCATTTTCCTGGTTTTCTCCAGATTCCGGCCGGCTCCCGGCCGGCGATGGAGCCCGGGCCGGCACAGAAGGGGTCGCCGGGTCGAGGCGAGCACAGCCCACCGGCCGGATACGGCACATCCGCACCATGAACAGTGCGTGCGGACGTCCGTATTTGAATGGGACTGTATATATATATATATATATATATATATATATATATATATATATGACTTTTCTTGGTTAAGGACGTCCGCACCAAACCTTATGGTGCCGATTTGACATTTTGACTAACTTCTCGATTGAATTTTTACATCTCCACTGTCTAGTCTTTAGGTACCCATGTATAGATCATCTCTGCAAACTTTCAGCCAATTTGATAATCGTTAAGGCATTCAAAAGTGCGATTTTCTATCATAAACATGAACGATTCAGTTTTGACAAAATGCAGTCTGTCCATTTGTTTTAATCTAGTCTGATATGCTAATGGATATCAAATTGGCTGAAAATTTGCAGAGATAATCCATACATGAGTACCTAAATACTAGACGGTGGAGATGTAAAAATTCAATCGAAAAGTTAGCCAAAATACCAAATCCGCACCATTCGGACGTCTTTAGCCAAGAAGGACTATATATAAATATATATATCGCAAATTGCATAAGATGATAAGAGTGCCCTTTTGAAATCATTCATTTGGTTTTTAAAGCCGTGAGAATCTCTGAGCTACATATTAATGCACCAAGCAAAAATACACCAATGTTCTTTCTCACTATACTACTAAGATAACACGTGGCATGTATATATATATATATATATCGCAAATTGCATAAGATGATAAGAGTGCCCTTTTGAAATCATTCATTTGGTTTTTAAAGCCGTGAGAATCTCTGAGCTACATATTAATGCAACAAGCAAAAATACACCAATGTTCTTTCTCACTATACTACTAAGATAACACGTGGCATGAGAACCACTAGCCAAAGGTCAACAACATCAAAATCCCAATGAGGACAGTTGATGCAATAAGCAAAAAAAACACCAATGTTCTTTCTCACAGCACCAGTCCTAAATTAAAAAGTGGTTCCATAGTTCCGAGAATTTGGATTCATTTGAAATTTACAACCCAGTATTGACTCTGTTTCTGCCTAAACCCGGGGGTCTTGGTAGATACTTGATGAATCCAACTCGATCTCCTGCAATCCTGCTTACTAAGGGGAATACCGGGCGGGCCGGCCTTCACCTCTCCGATGCCTAAGTTAGTATAGTTGGAATATATATAACCTGGGCACGTATGTAAGCAGGGAGGGAGACAAGTTACCTATTTATGGTGGTAGTCGAGGCCCATATATAGGTGGTTGAGGGTGAGGGCTGGCCTTGCCCTTCGATGTGGGACTGGTTCCCTTCTGTTTGGATATTCTGGTGCCCTCTTTGGCAGGCAGGCGCCCCTGGTCCCAGGACCCTTGGAGGCAGGATAGACCGCTGGGCCCCGAGGCCTGGTGCTGGTGCTCCGATCCTGAGTCCTGGGCCGGGCCCTGGTGTACTTGCCGCGGGTCTGTGGGCTTGCTGTAGCCCCTCTGCGGCTACTGTCAACAAGTCCCCCAAGTTCCCGGTCAAGTGCAATCTTGAATGGGGACTTATCTGTCTTGCTCTTGTCCCGCAGACCCGCGGGGTTACCAACCTACAGGTCCCCAGTCCCCCAAGTCCGCGTTAAAGATTGGGCGTGACCGAGGTGAGTACCTGTTACTGATGGCAAGAAATAATTTATAAGCATGTTGGGTAATGTAAAACAGGATTGTGCTCGAGTGTTAGAGCATGGAACGGGGTGGAAACCCGAAGAGTGTATGAGATGATGCCATGCGATAGATGGTGCATGGAATGATGATGATGAGGCGTTGAAATCCGCCATGCGAGAGATTAATGCATGGAATGATGGTGATGGGGCGTTGAAATCCGCCATGCAAGAGATTAATGCACGGAATTCTGATTGGGTCTGCTGCCCTTCGAAGCTCACTGGTCCCGAACTGGGCATCCTGCCAAATCAGAACGGAGCGGTGCAAACTGGGCCAGAACCGGTTGTTCTGCCAAACCAGAACGGAGCGGTGCCAACTGGGCCAGAACCGGGCGTTCTGCCAAACTAGAACGGAGCGGTGCAAACTGGGCCAGAACCGGTTGTTCTGCCAAACTAGAACGGAGCGGTGCAAACATTTGCTAGTTCTTCTCAGCTTTGTGTTTAAATAAGCGATGAGGTAGATGTGCAGGTTTGTTAGCCTGCGGGGAGACTTGTTCTGTGTTAGAGATACAATCTGCCCGGTGGGATGGTGTAGAGATAACGAGTCTCCCCCATGTGTTCCCAAAGGTATCGCAGTTCAGTGCGATGCAGGGTTTTTATCCTGCTGGACAGTATCGCGGTTCAATGCGACGCAGGGTTTTTATCCTGCTGGACAAGGGTACATGTGTTAGATGTAGACTCGCCCGGTTTGTAAAGCCCATGCGTTTGCCATGGGGGCGGACTCGATGGGTGACATGCCTATCGAAACGAGTCCCCCTGTGAAAAAGCCATGGGTCCGGATGTTTATGTTTCCGGAAAGTACTCTCAACCTGGTGGGATATGACGGAATCGATGAGGTGGGCCTCGCCCGGGCGTTCTGCCATATCGAAACGAGGTCGTTGGTGTAAATGCGGGGGAAGATGCCATGGAGCCGGTTGAATAATCATAACCGCGGACTACCATGGTACCGGGCGGGACTCGCGCGGGTAACATGCCATATCGGTGCGAGGTCCTGCTCAAACCCGGATAGATGCTCTTGAAGCGGTTGGATCAGCATAACTGGTGAGAGGTCTTCCTAAGCGGTTTGAATTGCAATGATGATGGCGTGCAACCGTGGAATCTGGGGAAGCGTAGGGGAGCGTGACTCCCTGGCTCCTGCTCCTACCTTCCTGTCGCCAGCGTGTGGGACAGGTGGCTGACATGCATTTAAGGAGGGAGTCCATCAGTCTCGTCAGTTATGATGGCGTGGGCAGTTTTACCAATGCTGGGACACGTGCCGTCAGGGGACGGTTTTGTGATGGAGGGCCTGGATTCGCAGGCGTTTGATTTGTTCTGATTGTGTTTTTTGGAGGGATTCCTAAATGCCTAGGGCACCGGTCTCCTCTATAAATAGGTCTCTTCTGCTCTTCTTTCTACCTTTGCTTTTTGTACGTTTTTAAGAGACCGAGAGAAAAAAAGGGAGGTGGTCCGGCGAGAAGAAAACCCTAAGTTCCTTGCCCCAAGAGATCCGTTGTTTGAAGCGCTCCCAAGCCTCCTTTTACCATTGCTCGTTGCTTTCGCTGGGCGGATTGTCCTCGGCTGAGCATACTAATCGGTAAGTTGTGTTCTTTGCCCCGGTGTGTCTTGGTTTTTTGTTGATTTGTTGTTTTGCGGCGGGGGGGGGGGGGGGGGGGGGGGGGGGGGGGATCTGTGTCGCTGACTGGGTTGCTCAGCGGCAAACTTTTTTTTTGGGGGGGGAGGCCGTTGAAGGTGGTGTTGTAGTCTGTTGCTGACGAGCGTTAGGGTTTTGCTTTTCTGCCCCTAGATTAAGATGTACACTTCGAGTTCGGAGGAGGCTTCTGAATCTGCCGCAAGAGGTCCTGTGGTGGATGATGTGGAGAGGATGCAGGACTGGCTCGATTCTGAAGCCCCGGAGCAAGAAACCGCGGACCGCTCCGGGAGCGGTGCCTCGTCCACGTCCTCGGATTCCGGGTCAGATTCCTCGGAAGCTGAGATACCGCACGGGGTGCGAATGGCCGGTGCGCACGCTGAAAGCTACACGCTTGGCAGGGGAAGAACTGCCGTGGTGTGTGACGAACCGGAGGAGAGCCTGACTCCCGCGGAGATCGCTGTGTTTCGGGAAACGTGGGGTATTTCGGACGATATCTTTTTGCGTCCACTGAACCCTGGAGAGTCGGCCTGTAACCCGGAGGAGGGTTGGGTTGCCGTGCATCCGGACCAGTTCCGGCACGGGATGTCGCTACCGCTGCCTGACTTTGTGCAGTATATTCTGAGTGCCCTGCCAGCGTCGCCCGCGCAGCTGCCCGGTCTTCAATGGAGGCGGCTACTAAGCCTAGGCTGCCTATACGACTTGTCCGGAATGAGTATGCCTACGATCAATGAATTCCGGGCGCTGTATAGGTTGTCCTACTCGAGGAAAACGGGGTCCAAAGGCTGCTTATCCTTCAACTCCCGCAACAATCAAGCGGTTATCACCACTATGCCTTCATGGGTAGACAACAGCTGGAGAAAGAAGGTGGTGATGGCTGGCGGGGCTTGGCAGGTGAAGAGGAGGAGGTACCGGGTGCCTGGCGCCTTCCAGCCCATAGGCGACCAGTCGTTCCAGCTGTCCGAGTTGGAGCAGGAGAGGGTCTTGACTATTCTCGGCTGCTGGGACCACCTGGAGCGAAGTTCGTACAACTTCATCCGGCGAGAAGTGCTGGAACACTGTGGGCTTGGGCGGGATCCCGGTGGGTAACAAACCCTAGCGGTGGGACTTGTGCTAGGTTTTGCTCAACACTTTTAACGTTTCTCTTTGTCCTGCAGGTGCGTCAACCCGGGCGGTGATCAAGCCCGAAAACACTCTTTCGATGGACGGGGAAGATCTCCTGAAGCATCTTACGGAGAAAGGTGCGAGCGTGGCCCGGTCCTCGGTGGAAGCGGACGGGCGGGTTACGTTGCATGCGGAGCCCCAAGCCCGGGATCTGGACGAATCGTCCTACGTGCCGGAGCGAGTGAAGACCCATCACTCTGTGGCAGCAGCGGTGCCAGGGAAGGGCAAGAGCACCGGGGGACCGGTGCGGGTTCCTGGGGGAGAAAACAGGGTCCCCAACCGTGCGGCGAGCCTGGGTATCGCTGCTTTTGTTCCTCGTGCAAGCGCACGTGCCGCCGCTCCCGAAGGGCGGGGAGAGAAGCGGAAAGGGCCGGAGGGTCCGTCCCCTTTGCTGGTGACGCTAACTGGCGGATCATCCCGGGAGGTCCTGGCGAAGCGGGTCAGGACAACCAGCAGCGTAACATCCCATGCTGGGGAGGGAGCCGGAGCGGCCCGCCAGAGCAGTCCTGCGCCTGCGGAGGTGGGTATGGGAAGTCCGGACAATACTCTCGTTCGGCAGATGATGGCGGACCTGGCCAACTTCGGCCTGGACAGGCCCGGGGTTGATGGCGTGCTGGCGGGTGGCAACCGGCCAAAATGCAAGGAATCCATCCTCCGGGTAAGTACCGCATGGTACCACCGTATTGCTTATATCCCGCCTTCTTTCTTTGCCACTTGACTGCCTTTACTGTCCTGCAGCTGCTCTACCACCTGTACCAGTCGGATGCAAGTGAGGAGCTCCCGGTGCTGAAGAGGCAGATAGCTGCGCTATCCAGGTCTCAGAAGCTTCTGGAGGTGGAGAAGTCCCGCTCGGATCGGGAGAAGGCCAGGGCGGAGGAGAGAGCCAAGAAGATGGAGGAAAAGGCCAGGAAGATGGAGGAGAGGGCCCGGGAGCTGGAGGAGCAGAACCGGAGCATGGAGAGGGAGCGGGAGCGGGAGCGGGCTGACGCTGAGAGGGCCGAGCTGGAGGCCAAGATAGACGAGCTCCAGGCGCGTGCCGCCGCTGCTGCTGCTGGCGGAGATGATCCGGGTCAGTTCGACCGGTTCGTTCTTCAATACGAGGAGAGCAATCGGTTCCTGGACTGCCTGGAGAAGGCCCGGGAGGAAGGCATCTCGGATGCCTACACGGAATGGGCGGCGAAGGGGTGGTTAAATACTTCCCTGATGCCTGGTACCTCTGCCGAAGGAAATGCTCCTGTGGAGCCGGTCATCCAGCAGCTGGCGGTGGAGAAACAGTCAGGGGCAGAACATCGCTCGCACTTGGATTCTTTTACCAACAGTGCCGAACCTGCCGGAGCTGAGGTCGACGACGAAGCCACCGCTGGAGATGCGGCTCCATAGGATGTTTTTCTCGCTTTTGCTTGTAAAAGAAACTCTCCGGAGCGGTTTACTTTTTGGATACTTTAACTATGAATATATATATCTGAGCTTGCGGGGCCAGAGTTTTCAAAAGTAGTTTGCATATATTTGATCTTTACAATCGGTTGAACCGGCGATATGCCAAACTAGCCGCCTGGACCCAGCGGGTTTACCAGGCCGGGTTACCCTTCCGGTCGGGGCCTGCTCCTCTCTCCCCTACATATCTCTGGAGCTGGCCGCTGTCAATCAAGCCCTGCACTGCAGTCTTGAGGGCGAAGCACTGGTTCGTCCGATGAGTTGCCTCATCGTGGTACGAGCAGTACTTGCCTGTCTGCGCCGTCGTGAGCTTCCCCTTGGGGTACCTTCTCTGGGGCGGTGGGGCAATGACGTCCGCATTCTCCAGCAGGATGTCCTCATATGATGCGGTGAGAGTGGAGAAGACTTCTTGATTAGCCGGGGGTGCTGGCATAATTGCCAGGGGGCGCTCTTGGTGGTACGGTGCAGGTTTGTTCTCGGTCCGAGGCTGGGGCCTGTCAGAGAAGGGTCTCTGCTGTCGCTGCGGCCAGGTCTTGCCGTTGTTGTTGTTGTTCCGGCCGGGTCGGCGACTCCCGTGCTCGGCTCGCTGGCCGGGTTTGCTCTCGTGACCGCGCGGGGGATCCTCTACCCGGGGATGGTCCAAAGACTGCTCATCCCGCTTCCTCTTCAGCAGGTGGTTCCCGTAGGTCTCATGATCAGCCTGGGCATGCCGGATGGCCATAGCCATCAACTCGTCGTAGCCCTGAGGGAGTTCTACCCTGACGGCGTAGGAAAACTTCCCTGCCCGAAGCCCCTGCTTGAATGCCATCTCGGCGATGCCTTTGTCCAAGTTCCGAACTCCGGCCGTGGCCGTCTGCCACCGGTTGACAAAGGTTCTCAACTCTTCCCCGGGGGCTTGGATGCAGTTGAAGAGGACGGTGGATGTCCGCGCTCCCTCGACTCGGAGGATGAAGCGGCCTACGAATCGGTCAGCCAGCTGTTCGAATGCCTCGATTGAATTCGCAGGAAGCTCGTAGAACCAACTGAGCGCTTCTCCGGACAGGGTCTCCTGGAAGATGTTGCAACAGATTGCATCGGAGTAACCCTTGGCGCAGGTCTGGGATCGGAAGCTGTCCAGATGCTGATACGGGCAACCGGACCCGGAATAGGTGAGCTTGAGGGACTTCTGGTTGCCAGATCTCCCCGACTCTATGACTCGGTGTGAAAAGGGGCCCATGCGCTCGTTGAACCGGGCGCCTTCCAATGGCCGGGCCGCTCTCCTCTCGTTTGCCTCCATCTGGGCCTTCAGATCCGACACGGTGCTGGCTAGCAGTTGCAGCGCCCGGGCGGTTGGAGTATCCACTTCACCCACGGACGAAGTGTGCGGCTGGTGGGAGGCGGGCGTGCTCTTCGGCAGGTCCTCGCCGGCTCGTGACTTCTCCCGCATAGGCTCGCTGGATCGGGCGCCCGAAGATTGTCCAGCCTCTAGCCGCCGGGGTTGGAATAGCAGGGGTGCGGCTTGTGCCTCGGCCATGGCAGCACTGCGCTGCTGCCCCCTCTCTAGGGCGGCTACCAGGGCGGTGTTTACTGCCTCTATCTCTTCGTATCGGGCCTGGGACTTGGCTCGGTCCCGGTCGTTCTCCTCTCTGAGACGACTAACTTCCGCGGCCATTGCCCGTACCTTTCCCGCCAAGCCGTCATGGTCGGGGCTGTACGTGGGGTCTTGATCCTGGCTCTCAGACTGATCACTCGGATCATCCGAGAACGTCAGGGATAGGCCACGAAGCACTGGGCTGCCTTCGTCCTCTATCGGGTCTTTCCCGTGCGAGCTCTCGTGGCGGGGCTCTGGATCACCAGAGGGCCCTCCACGGCTCCTTCCCAAATCGCTGCCCTGCTCGCCACGCATCTCCCGCGTGACGACAGGGGTGGAGGCGAGCGTTTGCACAGCTGCAATACGCCCTTCCTCAGTAGTTCCTTTCTCTTGACTCATTCCCACAATCTCAGCCAGCGGTGTTGCTTGCACGGCTTCTTGTTCAGAGTTCCCACAGACGGCGCCAATTGTTTCTGCCTAAACCCGGGGGTCTTGGTAGATACTTGATGAATCCAACTCGATCTCCTGCAATCCTGCTTACTAAGGGGAATACCGGGCGGGCCGGCCTTCACCTCTCCGATGCCTAAGTTAGTATAGTTGGAATATATATAACCTGGGCACGTATGTAAGCAGGGAGGGAGACAAGTTACCTATTTATGGTGGTAGTCGAGGCCCATATATAGGTGGTTGAGGGTGAGGGCTGGCCTTGCCCTTCGATGTGGGACTGGTTCCCTTCTGTTTGGATATTCTGGTGCCCTCTTTGGCAGGCAGGCGCCCCTGGTCCCAGGACCCTTGGAGGCAGGATAGACCGCTGGGCCCCGAGGCCTGGTGCTGGTGCTCCGATCCTGAGTCCTGGGCCGGGCCCTGGTGTACTTGCCGCGGGTCTGTGGGCTTGCTGTAGCCCCTCTGCGGCTACTGTCAACAGACTCATTACGACTCAAGTTTAATCAATAATCCACTACGAACCTAGCTTTGCAATTAAGTATTGCAGCAATGTATGCATTTAAGTTTATTTTTCGGACAAGGATGCCCCTACAAACCTCAAAATTTCTATACCAGTTTCTACTTGAAGTACACATAATTAGAACTTCTACAGTTACTGATACAGAAAATCTAAAGCTAAGCTGTGCATTTAATTGTATAACATAGTTAACCCAAAAATTAGAACCAGAAATAAACACAATGAAGCAAAACAGACTTACATTTTCATTGTCACAGGCTATCATATCTCCAAATGACACCTGAAGAAATCATGATAATTTCTAGTTCAATACATGCAGCAGGCATTAAAGAAAATGTAAATAATAAAGTGCACAATAATCATCAGACGATAGCTCAAACTGAAAATGACAGAACATAAATGAGAAACCTGATGGCAAACACAGTAGGTAGGTTCATTTGGATCAATTGGTTGATCAGCATCCATGGGAATTGCATAATCCTTTTTGTGGCTTCCTGGGGGTGGCATGAGCTCAAAGTCCCTGTCACGCTCTCGATCCCATTCCCTTTCCCTATAATCAAACCTTTTTGATTGAGATGTTACATAAATGGGCTTCCGTTTTTCACTTTTGGGGACTATGGGTAGAGGAGGAAGAATTGCTGGTTCATCAGGTGATATTTTTCCTTCTGAAAGAGTTGTTAGACAGAACAAAGTTAGCTTTCTTACTCATTGTTTTCAAGATTAGCATCCCTAAAACAACATGAGTGCTGACGTAGCTGATGTATCATGGAACAGTCTTAGTATTTGATATGAAGGTTCAGAACGGCAGCATGTAGTGAACTAAACAAGCATTCTGATAAAAGTTTTTTACCCACAGTCTATGGATGGTTTTGCCTCTGAATTGTATTGCTCATGTACATTAGGCTTAATAGAGTTCTCATGAGTTAAGTAGTAGATAGTCTTAACTCTCATATTGTTTTTCAAGCCATTGTCTATTGCAAGTGATCTAATTAACTGGAACATAAATTCATGTAACCCTTCAAAACAGAATGTGGTACCTTGCTTTAAATCTTCGGCAAAGTGGTTGAGATCCTCGTCGAGTCGTTTCACGTGACTATCTATCTGGCGCAATCGCAAAACGAGCCATGTAACTTGCAAATAGAGAATGTGAAGCAACTAAAAAGACACAATGAGAAGAAGAAGCAGACCAGGTCATAAGCTTGTTTAGCGAGCAAAACCTTCTCGGTACAGAGACTGACAGCATTTTCCTGATTGACTTCAATTTCTTTGCGCATTTTGTCAATGGCGGCCTCATCTTCTTCAATGTTGTTCCATTTCTTTGACAACCCCAAAGTCTGCTGCCTCGTCTGGTGTATCATGGCTTAATAACAAATAGTTAAAATATTCATCAGATATAGCCTCAAACAAACAACTGAGAGCAAAAGAGAAGAAGAACACTTACATTGAGAGCGTTCGTCAAGTTCTCGAATAGTGTTGAGTAGCCTCTGCAGCTCAGCAGGCAACGTACTTGCGTCTTTTACAGAACAAAAATTCAAATTCAAAGTTTCAAACTATCGAATTCAGATCGATTAAATCATCAAAAGGAATGAGAGGGCGCTTACATTCAAGATAGTCGTCCACGTAAACTCCGGTCCTTGCGATTGCCATTCCTCCAATTCGGGGATTTCTTCTCTTTCTTTAGGGTTTCTATGTCCCAATTCTTTTGATCTTAATCAGACCAATTCGCTCTAGCGGGACTGAGATCATCTCCTAATAAAACTCTCTTAATATTTGCCTAATAAGTGAATTTTGGTCATTCATTATTAATCAACGGTTGATATCACTCTCTTTTTTTTTCTCTCCCAATTAAGCTGATTCTCTCTCCTCTCATTTCTAAACTCTCTTCAACTCCAACTCTCCGCCGCCATCTGAAAATTCTTGAGCATCTGCAATAGTTAGAGAAAATATGAGTTGATCGCTGATTAATAATGAGTTGACTGGTTTTGTGTGAAATTTTTATACTTTAGCTTATTCAAGAATTGGGTTTTGGAGCTAGAGTGTGAGTTAAATTGGGTTGAGTTGTGTTTTTGATTAATGGGTTTAAGAGTGGAGAGAAAGTGAGTTGAAGAATTGGGTTTCTGGGTTGGAGAGTGAGTTCAATTGGGTTGACTGTGATTTTGATGGGTTTTGTAGTTGAGGATCAAGAGTGAGTTGGGTTTGTGAGTTTGAGGGGTTTGTAAGCAAAGTTTGCATCTTTTCTGGCATGAGGTTTTGATGGTTTGGACTTTGAAATTTCTTTGTGACGGCTGTTGTGAGTTTTGTGCCTGGAATGATGCAACCGGCTGAGCCAATAAGGTATCCTGATATTTCAGATATGGCTAGTTTTGGAGAGATTGTGGTGGAGTCTGTGGCTCCGGTGATCCAAGATATGATATATGTGATAGTAGGGAGAAGTGTAAGAAATCTGGGATTTGAAGAGAGAGTCGGGGGATGAGAGGAGAGAGAGAATGGAGAAGAAAATGGGAGGAGTGATCTTGGGCCGTTGATTAATAATAAATGGCCAAGATTCACTTATTAGGCAAATATTAGGAGGTTTTATTAGGAGAGGATCTCAGTCCAACTTAGCGTCTATATGTTCACTCTGTCCGGCAAGCTGTGAGTCTACTTCTCATTTATTCATGTATTGTTCCTTTTCAAAGAAGATATGAAGAGTTTTACTGGATCTATTTCGGGTATCCCAAAATTTTGGAGACTTAGAAGCTATGTTTCAGTACCCCATCCAACACACATATAGTTCTCAGTTACGAGTTTTATGGTGGGGCATGATGGGGGCTGTCATTTATGAAATTTGGTTTGCTCATAATGCTTTGCGCTTTAGAAAAATATGCATATCAACTTCTTCTATTGCACGGATTGTGATTTGACAGCTTACTGAGATCAACACACGTAACAAGGTACTATGTATAACACTACAGTGGAACTCTGTATACTTCGTTCAATTGGTGTTTCCGCAAGATTTCCTCTTACACCAAGAGTCACAGAGATTCACTGGATTACTCCAATTTTTCATGAGGTGAAAGTGAACACAGATGGAGCAGCTAGGGGTGCCCCGGGCCAGGTAGGTTTTTGGGGAATTTTTAGAAATCATTTAGGTATCTCTATTGGTTGCTTTGCAGTTTCACTTGACTTAGCCACCGTTTTGGAGGTTGAGCTATATGCAGTTTGCTATGCGGTGGATATTGCTTGGAAAAGAGGTTGGCAAAGACTTTGGATTGAATATGATTCCTCCTTGGCAATTCATTTTTTGTCTTTGACTTCGCATTCACGGATACCTTGGAAATTAAAAGTCCCTTGGCATAATTGTTGTAATTTATTATCTTTGATGATGGTTCGTTTCTCTCACATATTCCGTGAAGGTAATCAACCAGCAGACAGGCTAGCAAACTACGGTGTGGATAATGCAGGCTTTCATTGGTGGGATATTTGCCCTTCTTTTGCAACAGCTTCGTATAGTAGGAACTTCTCTGGTTTTCCAGAGTATAGATTCAGTTAATGTTTTATTTTCTTTCTCTTTCATCTATGTTGGAATGATTTTGGTTGAGTTCCCATTTCTTTTGTACTTCTTTTTAGCTTATTCAATAAATTTTCGTAGGGAGACGTTAATTTAGTCTCTCCTACGCTTACCCAAAAAAAAAAACTTCACGTGTATCAGGTGCATGTCTTGAAAATTTGTCACACGTACGGGGATGTGTTGAGATATGAATCTCATATCGAGAACATGCGACTTTGCATGTGGATTTACTTGGGTTTGAGTCTCTTCATCTATTGTCAATTGATTTTGGATGTAAACTTCAAACTACTTTATCATGGTATCAGAGCATGTTACCTACATCCACGCGTGTGAAGCCTAATGTGCTACACGAACTCCACGTCACCCAAAAAGTTATCCATGTGTAAGGTTTGAAAATTCACCACACATGCGAAGGCGTGTTGGGATATGAATCTCACATGAGAAAATATATCATACCATGTGGGTTTATAAAGGTGAGACCAGACTACTTTATCACTCATCTATTTAGATTATTTTATCGTATAGGTATCTTGCACATTTTTTTATCTTGACAATATGCTTCTTTGAAAATCACAATAGAATAAAGCTAGAGAAGTGTTTGTCATCGCAAGGCCGGCCCTAAGGGTTGCCGGTTGAGGTGGAGCGGTAGCCTTGTCAGGCCACAAGTTAGGTAACCTAGCCATCTAGGTTCCAAACCTCTTACCCTTATTCGCATTCCTTTCTTTATTTTTTACTTTTGTAATTTTTCTAAGGGCACTCTATAGTTCAACTAATTATGTATTTCAGAAATTTTATTAAATACACATTATTTTCGTTGTTGTTGTTTTGTGCGAAAAATAAAACACATATATATGTATAAGAGGCCAGATTTTTTAATCTCCGCCTCAGGCCGTTAGAATCCCAGGACCGACCACCCTGATACGGTCTATACTTGGAGCTTTCCTTCCAACTGAACACAAGCACCAAGTTATTATTTCATTTTCAATTTTAGCGATATGATATCGATGTTAGAGTTATCAGATGAAACATTAGTTTTGTGAAATTGGCAAACTGGAAAGTGATTACAAGAAGCCCAAAAAGAATCAGTTTACCCTAAGCCCTCAAGTTTTAAGTTTTTTGACGAGATAACTATAAGTAAAACAAAATCAAACACATGAGAAGATACGTAAAGAGGATATGTGGATAATATAGTGTTTGAGAAGAAACGGTAATCACTGTTACAAGATAATATAATAAATTACACAATAGCACCCGACTAAAATTACAAATACAGAAAACTCACTTCCAATAATTTTTAAACAAAAAAAGACATAAGTCTAGCCCAAAATTAAATGGACCCAAAACTGATTGAATAATTGAGACTGAAATGCTTAAAATGCCACGAATTTCGCCATAATTACTATGTCACCCCCCGAATTTGAAAAGATAAAATTCAAATTCGAAAACGTGATAATTCAATAATCACAACGAACTAAAAATAAATTACAAATTATTATACATTAAAGAGTCCATACAAATGCGACTCTGAAGAATACAAATATTACATTCCCAATTTACACAAGTTGTGAGATATTGAACAATGTAGTTGTTCACTCATGCCTCGCTATACTTAAAGAAAAACAAGACTAAAGAGCAGAATCACTTCTACTCTTCACACAATCAACTGTCGTCTTAACTCTGCTAATTCTCACCTGCACAATTAACCCCTACACCATGGATTGGTGCACCGGGTCGTAAACAACAAACCCGGTAAGCTTTTTAAAGCTCGTGTAAGTAAGTTCAGACTCACGCAGCAACTCTCGAATCATAATACCACACGCACACAAATATACAAGGTAAGATTCAGACTTCTTACTTAAAATCATAGTTTAGGAATGTACGAATCTTACATAATTAAAATCGTGAATCCTGCATATAGCTTAGTTCAAGAAGCCACGCACAAACAATTAACAGAAATATATAACCAATGAAAGTAAATAAGAACTCCAACTACCCCAGAACGAAGCCAAGATGTTGCCATCTTAAACTCAAGAACAACATTCCACACTTTGTTTTCTTTTAAAACCCAACTCCTTTTACTCATAATAGATACAAGCCACTTAGTGACAAATCATAAGTTATCATTGGTAACCCTGAAAAACATGCTCCTTTTTTGACAACAAACGAAGAACACAATAAATTCACTTATAAAGTCACACACAAGACTCCGGTAACCCAACATGGTTACCCACTAGACATGCACATAATCATGAGACACAAGTACCCCACACGGTACTCCCATAATGTACACAGACAGACAGACTAGAGCTCTAACTGATCGTAACCAATCACCCGGCCAAAAATTTGGTTCCCGATATATTTGCCAAGAATCCCCCATCACTCACAGGATGGACCATAATCGCCACACATGAGAAATCCCCATCACTCACAGGAAGATCTCTCATTGGTCGTTGGTTTCCGTACCAACCCAATCGCACAACACACAACTCACACATTCACAATTATGATAATTTCATAACATAATAAATTCACCCAAATGCACACTCTCAATATATACATATTTCACGCTTTCACATCATCAATACATATATTTCGTGTGTATATATATATATATATATATATATATATATATATATATACGTAGGCATTCACTCAGGAACTGCCCACTGATACCAACTATAGTTCATTGATCGTAAAATACTTTAAAAATTATTTTTATATTAAATTCATTTTACTTACTAATGAACCGTAGTCTATCAAGTTCATTCAATTTAAAACAAATATCATTTCCATAAAACAATTTTGCATATAACGATCCATATACTATAATTAACTCGTATTAAATACGAGCACTGTGAGGTTTACTCACCTCATACTCCTGCTGCGTCTTCAATCGCCCCAGGGTGAGGTACACCCATTCCGTCGGTCACCTAAGTGATATAATCAAAAACTTAATAACAATTGAAACAACATGACTCAAACTAACTCAATCACTCAAAACATAATCCAAAGACTTGTCACCCAAGACAACTCTTCCTCCGAGACCTCCCAAGGTCACCGGATCACTCAATATCACGCACGAATTTCAAAGTTCATGCTCTCATAAATTGAAACGCAAATAGAAATGAACTCACTGAAACATAACTATCTTAGCACTCAAATTCTACGACTAAGATATCAAAATGCTCGTACCGACGACCACCAGACCACCTAATTAGACTAGATTTGTAAAATTTAGTTATGTTCTAGGAGAAATAAATGATAAGCAAAGCGTAGTTTTATTGATTGATAAAGAAGCCTTTATATAGGCATTACATCAAGTATCTTGAAAAATTAGGGATTCCCTATCTACTAAAGATACTACATATGTAGTCTAATTAGGTCAAGCCACACATCAGAAGTTACGAAATTAACCTTCCTTAAACACTCCCCCTTGTGTCGCGTTCCTAATGTGACACGGTGCATAACATGTTGCCTCGCTAAAACCTTGCCAAGCAAAACAAAAACCACTTGGGTAAAATAAAACGCTTGGTTGAAGGGAAAAGAGCACAACGCACCAACTACAATTGAAGATTACATGTGAGGTAGACTCTCCCTGATGTCTACAAGACAACTCCCTCTGATTGGTAATTCAATATCGGAGTTTAGATGAATGGCGTATACAAACGCTCCTCACAAGCTTCAAAAGTAGGCGTGGCCAATGATCTAGTCATTGAATATGACCACATTATTCTTGTATTAGACCAGGTACACTTCGCTTTACTTGGTCTTAGGAAAGAAGATTGCTTAACAACTCAAAACTAGAGTTCACGTTGAAAATCAGATTCACGCGCAGCATAACCTTCGTGTAGTTAAACAGTCATAACTCCTTCGATACAATAGGTATGAGCGAACCGTAAAGAGTTCTAGAAACTAGACACCCATATATTTCCTATAATATATAGTGCACAACGTGGTTCGTCATGAGTTGATCAAAAAGCTCTATCTAAGGTAACTAATATGCAAATTACCGGACAGATTAGTCCTACTTTGCCAAAACAGCCATAACTCACTCAATATGATAGCTATGATCAAATGGTTGGTGTTCTTGGAAAGTATACACATAGGCCTTTCCAACAGTACTGGTTTCACTATTTTCCAATGAGGAGGCTGTTCTTTAGGCCTCGTGGAAGTTGACCTATAGAACCAGGCAGATTCTAGAATTGCCTTTAATGTGTCTTTCATGGTGGGATCGAATGAGCCTAAACCTTTCACACTTGAAAGAAAGTACCGCCATATACCATGACATGGCTTGGGCGCATCTAGCAATTACCTTGGCTTTATAAGTTTATAGCGAATGAGATGTCGAGTCGAGCATATTATAACAAGTACATGATTGCGCACATGATACTTAGATGGAGAGTTTCATATGGACGTAACAAGTCTTCTCATGACATCGACTAATCATGGGATACATATAGGCTTTGGTTTGACGTCCCTTAGATAGCCATAAGCCGATAGATGAATAAGTTCATCACTAACCTGTTCTCACTCCCGAGACCAAGTATTCCCAAGATCCTTTGATTCTTAACGTCGGATTAGTGATACTTCAATCACAATTCATCCGGAGTTTACACGCTATTGACAGTAGCCATAGTGAGGCTACCCAGGCCCCCAAACCCGCAACCAGCACTCCTATACCCGGCCCAGAGTCCGGGCCAGAGCATGAACACCTGCACCCGGGGCCCGGGCAGGTCTTACCTGCGACCTGGGCCCAGGAACCGGGGATGGCAGCTCCCCAAACAGGGGCCAGAACAGTGCAATAATATGTGCAGAAGGGGGTCAGTCCCACACCGAAGGGTGAGGCCAGTCCTCACACCCGACAGTCTATATAAGGGTCCCAACTGCTATCATTAATAGGTAATCGATACTCCAACTACTCATTCCGCTTAAGTTATCAGTTTATTCTAACTATACTGACTTAGACATCAGAGCGGAATAGATCGGCCCAGCCCGGTATTCCCTTAGTTAGCAGGATTTGTAGGTAGGAGTCACACCAAGATCCACCAGTATCTATGAGTCTACGGATTTAGACAGAAACAATTGGCGCCGTCTGTGGGAAGAGTACAAAACGTTTGTGTTGTCGTACGAACAGGAACGGAATCGATCAGTCTACGGGTCGCCAAAAAAAAAACAAGCAAACATATGTCTGGAAGCACAGGAGACAGGAAGGAAGGGAATCCAGGGGATTGGTGGGTTCTGGAGCCGGTGCTGGTCCAAATCCCTGGAGCGGGACAGGGGCAGCCCACTGGAGGTGGCAGTCAGACCGCTGCCGCTAGCCGAGATCAGGACGGAACCATGGGTGAAGAGGACAGGGTTGCACGCGGGAAGGACCCGGAAGAAGCCCACCAGGTCTTGAGCCTGGAACCCGCGCTGGAGTCCCCCGAGGCCCCGAACCGAGGGGAAGATCGGCTGCCCAGCAGCGACAGCCCAGACGATGTCTCCACTCCCGGCCAGTATGATAGGGCGGGAGAAATAGAAGAGATGCAAGCGGAAGTAAACCGCTTGGGGGCAGAGAGCGACCGGGACAGGGCAGAGGCCACCACCAGGTATCAAGACATGGAAGCGGTCAATGCCGCACTGATGGCGGCCTTGGAAAGAGGCCAGGAGCGCAATGCCGCTCTAGCGAAGTCATTCGCACCGCCCACAAAAGAGCCTCCCCACCAGGAGGTGGGCCAGTCATCGAGAGGAGAGAGGGACACCGGCGTGGCCAGAGACGTGTTCCCGGCGGCCGCGACACCACCAAAGATTGTCCCAGCTCCTCGGAGGACTAGCGGCTCGTTCAAGGAAGATACCACCACCTCGACCGCACGGGCACTACAGATACTATCTGACTCGGTGTCAGAGATAAAGACCCAGATGGAGGCCAACGAGAAAAAGGTTGCGAGACCGCAGGAGAGCGCACGATTCAACGAACGGCCCGAACCCTTCTCACTTCGGGTACTGGAATTTGGAAGAGCGGGCACCCAAAAGTCGCTAAAACTGACATACTCAGGGGCCGGCTGCCCATACCAACATCTGGACAACTTCCGATCCCAAACGTGTGCTAAAGGCTACTCCGACGCCGTTTCCTGCAACATATTCCAGGAGACCCTGTCCGGGGAGGTACTTAGCTGGTTCTACGAGTTGCCAGCGAATTCTATAGAGGCATTCGAACAGCTAACCGACAAGTTCGTGGGCCGGTTCATATTACGGGTTGAGGGGGCCCGGACCTCGACAGTTCTTTTCAACTGCAGGAGGTAGATGACGAAGAGCTCCGAGATTTCGTCAACCGTTGGCAGACGGCCACTGCCGGGATCAGAGACTTGGACAAGGAGATTGTCGAATCGGCCTTCAAGCAAGGTCTCCGGCCCAGAAAATTCTCATACGCTCTGCGGGTGGAGACCCCGCAGGGTTACTATGAACTAATGGCGATGGCCATTAGGCACGCCCAGGCGGACCATGAAACTTATGTATCTCACAAACACAAGAGAAGGCAGGAGGAACATGACTCCACCCGGCAGGAGATAAGAAACTGGCAGCAGGGCTACGACCGAGGAGCCGCATCCGACAGGAAACCAAGGAGCTGGCCGAACCAGCAGTGCCGGAGGGACACTCTTGACACCCCCCAGCGAGGTGGCAAGCCCCCGCCCTCCCAACAAACCCGCCCCCTCACAATATGCCAGTGGGACGACAAGAGGTATTCTCCACCTTAACTGCTTCCTACGAGGACACCCTATATGAGAACGGGAACAACATCCCCCTTCCACCAAAAAGAAAGCACCCAAAGGGGAACCTCACCAGGGCGCAGACCGGTAAGTACTGCTCCTACCACGATGAAACCACGCACCATAAAAATGACTGCCTTGCCTTGAAAACCACGATTGAGGGCCTAGTTCGCCACGGCGACTTGCAGCGGTATCAAGGGTAACCCGGACAGTGGGAACCGCGCAGAAGCCCGAGTAAAATGCTAATTTTTTCCTCCCTTCTAAACACAACTAGATAGGCATCCCAACCAATTCGGCAGGTGTAATTTCAGCAGTTATCTATTCCAACTTTATTTTCAACTAAGTACAGAGCGCAATCCATAGGTAGTTATGCCAGGCAAATTAAAAAAGGCATAACACAAGCTCAGGCAAAATGTCCATTCATTGTAATTCAAGGCAGCATTTACGAAAAAAAAAAGAGAAAAAAAAAGGGGAGGGCAGGAGTGTACAAAGTATGGATCCTGCTAGGGCGCTTCCGCCTGCTCCCCCTCTTTAGTAGGAGCTCCTTCACCAGCGACTTCACCAGCGGCGTTTCCGACAGTGGGGTCCTCACCGGTCGGCTCAGTACCACCCTCCAGACCCTCCTCTTCGTCTGCCTGCGGCAGTTATAACTTTGAGACATCAAGATAGCCCTTACTCTTCCAGTCGTCATAACCATCGGCTATCCCCGCCTCCCGGGCCTGGTCCAGCAGATCAAGAAGCTCAGCACTTTCCTGATACTTCTTCACTGCCCGCTGGTACACGTCCGGGTAATTTTCATCGACCGCCCCGCCGGTAGAGGCGGATACCATCGCCATCTCCCGTTGGAGCTCCTCGACCATGGTCTCCAGCTCGGCCCTCTCCTCCTCCAGACTCTTCTTCTCCTCTTCAAGAGCCTCAACCTGGGCCTCCAGCTTGGGAACTTGCTTCCTGGCCCTCTCCTCCAAGTGGGCCTTCTCCCGTTGGAACTTGGATTTCTCCAACTCCAAGAGGTCATGGGCGTTCGTCAACGCCGCCACCTGTTTCTTCATCTCCGGCAGGTCTTCACTTGCATCCGACTGATACAAGTGGTACAACAGCTACAGTTTAACAAGCACCGGTTATAAAGCAACAGAGCACGAAATAATGTTGAACGAATACTAGTGGAAAACTATCCTTACCTGGAGGGCCACCTCCTTGGTCTTCAGCCGGTTCTCCTTCGGTCGCCCTCCCGGAGCCACAATCTTCTCCAGCTCCATCCCCTGCACATCCGTGAGCACCCTCCGGGCGAAAGAGTGGCCCGGGCCCGCCGCAGGATCCTTCTCCACCCCCGATGCTTCTGTGCTAGCAGCAGCAGGAACATCGCCTTGGGCAGTAGTGGGGGTAATATGCGTCAGCTTCAGCCGCTTGGCTAAGCTATCACCAACCGATCGACAGGTGAAGGTTACAACCGCGGAGGCCGGCATCTCCTGGGACCTCTTTGATAGGAGCACAATGTGCGACGATATTAATGTGTTATTATCCCTTATTTGTGCTTTGTTAGTCTATTTAGAGTAAGATAGAGTCATAATATAGTTTAGTGTCATTTTGGAAGAGTTTTGGAAAAATGTGCTTAATAATCAGAAAAATGACTAAGTATAGAAATCTGAGGAAATAAAGTAAAATATGTCTTTTTTGTGATTTTGAGGCTCGTGTTAATATGACTTATCTTTTTACAAATTTGATGAAATTTGGTATGCATTTAGTTGCCAAGCTAAAGTGTATTGTGTCAAAATTTCAGATCAATCGAAGTTTGGTAAGTCACCCAAAAGATGGTTGCAACTTGGCAGTTTGAACAAAGATCACCAGGGACTACCAGGATTTTCCTGAGACTGTGTCCTGACTTCCGGAATTTCTGTATACCGCATTGCTTAGAACCGGAGGACGTGCCATATGCCATTGGAAAGCTCTATGAGTCTAGTTTCTTTGGGACTTGAAATCGCATCAATCGGAGCTCTGAGGAGAAAGTTATACCAGATTTACTGGAGCAAGGTCAATTCTGTCGGGAAAACCAATAGTTTCCCGGTTGCATTATGGAAGCTCTCCTTTGGATTTTTAGAAGCATGGATCGGATATTTTGGACCTGAAGACTTGTTGGAAATGTCAATGCTATGTCATTGATGCCGAATGAAGTCCAAGTTCAGAATTGAAGTCCAATAATGCATAACTTTGCCGGCAAGGAAACATAAACCAACTAGGAAAATGAATTTTCATTCATTTGTGTTGCCGGCAACCCTAGGGCTATTTCATATATATAGCCAACATTTTTCACAGAAAAGATCATCTCATATCAAGCACAAGTACTAGCCAAAAACTCTACCAAATCTCACAAGCACCAAACACCCAAATACTTAGCCAAAACCATCACCACCACCAACCAAATCCCGTCCATTTTTTTAGCTTCTGCTGAGCATCATCTCACCACTCCACCATGTCTTGAAGAGCTTCTCAAGGTTCTAAAAGTGTGATCCACTCCCCCTATGGCTTATGTATTTATTCATGTTTGTGTGATTTGTAAGAACTTGTTTCAATTCTTGGTTTTTGTTAAACTTTTGTATGAACCGATTTTGTTGAAGTTTATGTAAAGTAGTTTTGCAGTTTTAATTTATGGATTTCGTGTGTATGGATAATTAGGGCAGTGGTATCTTGCATGTTTTAGGTTTGAAATTGGTTAGAAATCTAAAGATTGGGACTTAAAAACCGAAACATTAGTATTGGCTTGAAGCATGTAAATCTAGATGTTAGGTTTCATCAAACTGGAGTAATAACAAATATGGCTAAATACTCAAAAGGTTGCTTTGATTCGTTTTGCTCACCTAGGGTATAATACTTTAGATAACTTGCATGTTAAAATAAGATGATTGACAACCTTGCTTTTTTTGCATGTCTTCGATTTAGACTATTGTGATTAATTGTTAAGTCTCAAAAGGATTAACATATATTCTAGGGTCCATACTCAAAAGGTCGATCTTAAGAACTTGAGAAGTCTTACAACTAGGTTTTAGTTGGAACTAAATTGAACCTAAACATGTTGATACTTGTTCCTTACTTTCTTGCATGCGAGTCTGTATGTTAAATAGTCTTTTTGTGTGAATGGCTTGGTGTGAAAAATGATGATCACTTGTACATATTAGAATTAGGATTTTCATTTTCGTACCTAGCTTAGGGCAGCCCTATGGCTGCCGATCCCTATTTCTTCCCCAATGTGATATTTTTATGTATATATGTATATAAATTTGTCTAACATTCTCATATTTCAGGTACCCTTAATCCCCAGCTTAGAACGATCCCTACTTGCTTATACTACTAACGATATTTTGTAGGGTTATTATTTGTGTGAGCCTCGCGGTTCTCATCAGCACACCAATTCAACACTTAAGCATCTGAGCATTAATTTTGTTTTTGTTGCCAGGCAACTCCCTGATAGGAGCACAATGTGCGACGATATTAATATGCTTATGCCCTCAATTATGCTTCGTTTAACCCTTATTTACCTAAGATAGAGTCATAATTTAGTTTAGGGTCATTTTGGTAGAGTTTTGGAGAAAGTGTGCTTAATAATCAGAAAAAAGACTAAGTATAGAAATCTGGAAATAAAGTAAAATATGTATTTTTCGTGATTTTGAGGCTCGTGCTAAACTGAACTATCCTTTTCGAAATTTAATGAAATTTGGTATGCATATAATTGGCAAGCTAAAGTGTATTGTGTCACAATTTCAGATCAATCGGAGTTCGGGAAGTCACCCAAATGAAGGCTGCAACTTGGCAGTTTGAGCAAACCAATCCAGGGACTACCAGGATTTTCCTGGGACTGTGTCCTGACTTCCGGAATTTCTGTGAAACACATTGCATGGACCCAGAGAACGTGCCATACGCCGTTGGAAATCTCTACGAGTCTAGTTTCTCTGAGACTTGGAATCGCAGCAAAATCTTTCCTGAGAAAAAAAGTTATGCTGGTTTGAATGCACAAAGGTCAAGTCTGCCAAAAGAAGAAAACCTAAACCGAGTTCTACATGGATTTGGCTTACAAATGTGGATTGAATTCCATCCTTTGTGCAAGATTTTTTGCTGAATTAATTCATGGAAAACCTAAAGAGATATTTCTCAATTA
The DNA here is from genome assembly GCA_963682095.1 of Potentilla sterilis. Taxonomy (NCBI): domain Eukaryota; kingdom Viridiplantae; phylum Streptophyta; class Magnoliopsida; order Rosales; family Rosaceae; genus Potentilla; species Potentilla sterilis. Next base: position 3,181,736 of record OY821764.1, read on the forward strand.
TTCAGTCATTATCTTGGGAATTTTCGGCAGAAAATAGAGGAAGAAAATCGCAACAAATCCTGATCAAATTCGGCAGAATTCCTGTGCACGTCATCCAACTTCCACGGACTCTCCTAGACAGCTTACAATGAATCAGAGTTGGAGCCTTATATGGATAGAAAGCTACGGGAGTCTAGTTTCCAACCCGACTAGAATCACCTTAATATCTATTTTTTAGAGAAAGATATTCCATAATCTTCACTCGAAGGTCAAATCTGCCAGCAGGATAAGTTTGAGAAAAACTAGGTTTTGTTAACCCTAGTTGCTGCCACCCTTTTGCCTCTATACATTGGACGATTTTTATACAGAAAAATATCTCTCTTCTCACGCTCAAGCAAGGCCGAAACTCTACCAAAATAATCCCACAAAAATCCTATACAGAAAATTGCTTTAGCCGACTCCATCTCACCTTCACCAAGCTTGCCGATTGCAAGTGTTCTTCATCATCAAGTCATCCTTTGCCGATTCCTCTCAAGGTTTTGTTTAAAGTGTGATTTACTCATCTCTCATGGTTTGTAATTTTCTGTATAAATTCAATACTTTGTCTATGAAGATTGAATGGATGGTTGTATTTTGTTTTGGTTTTATGTATTTAATATTGGATTTCCGAAACTTTGTTATATGTTTTGGTTTTCTTCATATTTTATTTCATGAACAGTAATTTTGATTTTATGGAATTGTGATTTAGGGCAGTAATTTCGTATGAATACTTGTATAGATTTGATTAATTTTCATGAGTTCGTGCATCACAAATTGTGTGCTTGAGGGCTGACTTTGTGGCTTCTCCTTAGGTACCGATTTTATATACCAAAATAATTTAGATTGCATCATACACGAAGTTGTTGTGATTTAGGTTGTTTAAATAGGGCGGATATAACCTTGAAAATTTACATGTTCAAATATGATGAGTGACGCCATTACATGTTTGCATGTCTCCGATTCGGCTTACTGTGCTTATGTGCTTCTTGTGTTTAATTTCTACACGAAGTGTCTTTAAACCGATTAGTACCATGTTTAGGATTATACACGAAGTTAATTCTAAATACTTGTGAAGTCTTAACGATTAGATGAACCACGAAGGGCTCTAATTAGAATTGGAATCGAATCTGTCTAAGTGTTTGTATGAAGAACTTGCTGCCGTATGTCATGATTGTGTGTTTTTGAAATTGCTGAGTTGTTTCTTGTGCCAAGTTTTGTGTGTGGAGATGATGATCAAATGTATATAGTAATTTAGGATTTAAATTCAGTAATTTTAGAATCAAATATCAAACCCCCAACATGATTTTGTAATGCTTTATGTAATTGAACGCCCTTGATTTCCCCGGACTGAACGATCCCTGCTTGTTCTATACTAACGATGACACAAGAGGGTAATATTTGTATGAAGTTGTTTTGCAGATATAATGTGCTTGGATGATAGCTCCATCAATTTTGATTAAGCTTATGGGTATTGCTGCCATTGAAACTTTTGTAGAAGCTATATATGTGTTGTATGCTTTACAAACACCGACAGGTTGATGAGACTTCTGCATATTAAAATCTTGCTTTTATGTGCAGGTCTTGTGTACAGGAGTTCACCATATCGTCGTCAAGGTTTCACATTCAATCTTTAAGTTTCATAGACACAGTCCCTTTTGCTCCCAGCAATGTAGAATTGCACTTTGATGATTCTTAATGTATGTGCAGGGGAGTTGGAACAGGTTGCAAGCACAGTAATTTGTTTGAACACCTTTGCAACAATTTTATCATAACTTTGGTAATAGCCGAGGCTCGTCTCCCTTGTTTTGTGGCTTCTGCAGATGTAGGAGATACTGAAACACCCTTTGTAGCAGAGGACGATTTTTTCTCTTTTTGATGTGGTTTCGTGACCTTGCAGGTGCTCATAAGCTACTCCACAAAAGGGGAGAAATGTTTCATACTTGAGTGAGCTGCAATAACCATATCGCCGAGGTACCAAATTTCACCACCTTTGCACTTGGAGCTGTTTCTTTTGGTGCATGACTGACGTATTGCAGGCTTGGTGCTGAAGTAGTGTGTGAACCGTAGAGCAGCCTTTTTATTGCCGTGAACTCAAACAAGTGTGATAGAGCCTTTTAAGACGCAACCTACTCCGAAAATAGGCCGAAAAGGTTAACACACAAGTCCAAGCCCCGAAATAAAGAGGCACAGGTGAGTCTCTTCTCTTCCTCATCTTTTTCCATTCGAACGGTGCATGACTGATGTATTTACAGGCTGGGTGCCGTAACAGTGCGTGAACCATAGAGCAACCTCCTTATTGTCGTGAACTCAAACAAGTGTGACATAGCCTTTTAAGACGCAGCCTACTCCGAGAATAGGCCGAAAAGGTTAACACACAAGTCCGAGACCCGAAATAAAGAGACATAGGTGAGCCTCTTCTCTTCTCTATCTTTTCCATCCAAACCTTGCTAACCTTCCCTTTGCGTACCATGCCTCTTGTCATATATGCTTTGGTTTTATATTTTTTTGGGAAAGTGTTTGGCTGTTTTGGTGGGTGATAGTAAAATATTGGAAAAGGATTTGTTTCTGGCCTTGAGTAAGAGAAAGGCGTAGAGCCAAGCTTTTTAATTTTTGAAGCGTGAATTGCACTCATGGAGACATTAGCAACGATAAATGAAGAATAACAAAGACCATTGAGTAATGATGTGAGATACCTGACTTTGGAGCTTTCGCGTCGTGTGATGATAATCTCCAAGTAACTATTTATCTCTTCTCTCTTGCTGTTTTCTTTTTCTCTCCTTTGGTACAGAATTTTGGACTCTGTCTCTTCTCACCCTTTCCTCTCTTTTCTGTTCCCCCCTGTTCTGTAGGCTAATGCTCTCTATATATAGAGGTTGCCGAACCAACTAGATAGGGATGAATTCAAATTTTGAAATCTGGTGGAGATGATGAAGATAAGCTGTTGGAGGTTCCTCCTTTTGTGCTTTGACCTGGCTATGTCATCTTCTCTTTCAAATTTGAAAATCTCTCATCTGTTGTAAGAGAAACAAAGCATAAACAACGCGTCGTTTTATTGATTGATAAGGAGACCTTTATGTAGGCATTACATCAAGTATCCCGAATAATCAAGGATTTCCTATCTACTAAAAATACTACATATCTAGTCTAATTAGGTTAAAACATACCACGGAAGTTTGATGTGAGCCTAAGCTCGCACACAATAATAACCCTACAAAATATCGTTAGTAGTATGAGCAAGTAGGGATCGTTCTAGGCCGGGGATTAAGGGTACCTGAGATATGAAATTGTTAGACAAACATATATACATATATACATCACAAACGTCACACATAGAGGGGATAAGGTTCGGCAGCAATGCTGCCCTATCACTAGGTACGGCAATTCAAAAACAGAAAATAAATCCTAGGTCTAATATTTACAAGTTTGATCATCATCTCTCACAAAACATTTAGCACATAGACTCTTTAACGAATAAATTCACATGCAAGAAAGTAAGGAACAAGTATCAACATGCTCAAGTTCAAAATTAGTTCCAACTACAACTTAGTTGTAAGATCTCTCAAGTTTTAAGACCGAACTTTTGGTTATGGGCCCTAAAGTTATGTTAATCCTTTTGAGATTTAACAATTGTGCGCAATGATCTAAATTGGAGACATGCAAAACAAGCAAGGTTGTCAATCATCTTATTTTAACATGTAAGAAATCCAAAGTATTATACCCTAGGTGAGCAAAACAAATCAAAGCAACCTTTTGAGTATCTAGCCATATTTGTTATTACTCGGGTTTGATGAAACCTAACATCTAGATTTACATGCTACAAGCCAATACTAATGTTTCGGTTTTTAAGTCCCACTCCTTAGATTTCTAACCAATTTTGAACCTAAAACATGCATCTATAACTACTACAAAAAACTCAATACACAACGGTGCTGCACCGTTGTGTAAGTTCGAAAAAACCGTCGTATATCTCGAGCTTGTGTGATGAAACGTCCAACAACCAACTTATAATTTCTGTTGTACAACTTATATGCCATGCCATGGCTGGCTTGGCATTCGCTGCACTGACATGTCTAGTTCATACAACAGAATATACATACTTTTATGTTGTGTAAGTTTTAAACATACAACAGAATATTACAATTTTATTCTGTTGTCTGATTCGCACAACAGATTTCATCTCCCACTTATTTAGTTGTCTGATTCAGACAACTGATTTCGTTTCATTTTTATTGAGTTGTATGATTCTACAAATCAAACAACAGATTTGAGGATTTTGTGACACAGGTTTGATGTGGCTTTTAGTCATATTGTACAACACATGATATTCACAAAAACATAAACTGTTGTATATCAAAACCTGAAGCTTTACCATAAAAATAGTATCAGCTAGCCATTACCATTAAAACATTGCATAAAACTTCCATATCATTTAAGTAGCCTGTGTACACAATTGTTTCAAACATGGCATACAGATTCCAAAAACAAATTTCTAACTTCACCTAAAAGTCTACGTAGACAAAGGACTTGTTGCCCATTTGCTTTTCCTCGAATGAAAGAGCCTTTGCAGCAACTCTACTACCTCAACCAACTATGAAAGGCCGAAATAAGTTCATCTTTGGAAAAGCTATCTTCCTGAGAGCCAAAATCATGAAGATACATACAATCTGCATTGCTACAAGGCTGAACAGAAAAACCATTACTAAGAGTTTGAAAATAATGATACAGCATTCAATAACCACCCACCATGCCTAGTACAGAAAAAGAAAGTAAATCCACTTCTTGACAGAAACCAAGATCTATACCCTAGCCAAACTTTTCAAAATTATATATGATTACTTTGGTTATAATCATGAGCAGCTACTTAAGATGGCAACACAAGCTGTACTTTAGCACCACAGACATACCTATTTCATTTTTACAAACAAGGAGTAAAGTACCGAAAACTCGAAAACGAAAACACTCAAACAGCTCCCTAATTTACAATGCAATCACATTCACACACTAGCATGGCTTCAATTATCGACTCTATAACTCAAAAATCAACAAGCTTAGTAAAATACCTATGCTTTACCTGATGCTGTTTTATGTCATAGAAAATTACCACTAACTACATGATCTAGAGTTGTTGAATTGACAAGCAATATATGTTCAGTTCTAAGAGAAGCAATTTTAGAAGGAAATCGAAGTAAGTGATGTAACTTCTATCTACCATACTTACATGCAGTATAAGAGGGGAGGTTGCACTGCAAATCTGACCATTTGTCCAAAAGATGCCAAAAGTGGACATTCAGCAGCTGATTGTATCATAAAGAAAGCAAATTATCATTACGATACCAGGAGTTGTAATGTATATTATTATTTTCTAACATGATTTGGCTTAAATGTATAGATTACATGTGAACAACTAGCTCTACAGGAGTTACATATTTACCCAAGATGTACTTCCATACAGCACTTGTGTGGTCTCAACATACAGCACTTGTGTGGTCTCAACATACCATGAATTAAATTGTACTATATGTGCAGATCTGTATGTATTAAAACTGAACACAAATGTCTTTCTATACTATTTAGTAATTAACCAGGACCATTAGACCATACAAGGATTATTGTAACATATATATAGCATATCATCTACATGTGTTACATACTAGCAATTATATTTGGCAGGAAACATCACCATACTAGCAATTAGATATGCACAATCGGGTTATAACATTTAAGGGAGAATGACTTCAACAAGTATCTTAATGAAATTATATCAGCTAGAGAATCAATGTTACAGGCATAAACTGAGATGTAATTCCTTATATTAATCATAAAATGAAAAAAAAAAATTAAAAAATTGAAGTTAGAGAAGCACCTCACCAGTGGCTCTTCCTTTAGACCACATTATTGGAATGTCTAAAATCCCCGTTCAAAAAGATGCAGTATGATATAAGGCAACCATGAAAACAAAGCACGGTATCACTCTTCAGATAGAAGAAAGGTCTTGGCATTCTCAAGAATGTATCATATTACCATTAAACACAATGACTGATAATCAGCAAAAGAAATCAAACAAGAATCGGCACACAAACCATTAGGGAAAATTAGAGCTGATTAGAAAGCAACAATGCACCTCAAGTGTCCAAACAGAGCACCGGCGACGGAGCCTAATTTTGGAAAGTGCCAGCCGCACCAGCAACACAGCCCAAGACATCCAGGGAAAGACCTCCATCCTCCTTAAGTTTGGTAATGAGCTCATTGACACCAGTTTTGAGACTGGCATCATCAAACGAGTACTGCACCTCTGCTTCCCTGACGTCAAACTGAATTGGGAGATAGACATCAACCAGCAACACAGCCCTGACGTCACCTCCACCGTCAGCCTCAATTCGAACCAACAAAGCATCGACCTTGATGCACTTGTTCATCACCAGAGCGTGGATCTGGTGCACCACGCTGATGCTCCCGTTAACCAACCCTATGCTCCTCTTCCTCATCTTCATCCTCGTCCTCCTCTCCTCCGAATCAACCGCCGCGTTCTCCACAGCGTGGATCTGGTGCACCGGCGAGAGCACCACGGCGTCGTTTTCGGACCTGAAGCTGACATCAGGACCGTAGATTCTGAAGCGGGAGCCGAAAGGGAGGGGTTCGTTGGGTGGGACCGGCGAGGTGACAGCGAGGACGGCGTAGAGGAAGCCGGAGAGCTTGTGGTCGGCGAACGGCGTCGTGGCGTAGTCGACGTCCATTGAATTGATTGGGGTGGATTGAAATTAGGGTTTGGATTAGAGATCTTGTGGGAGAGCTTGTTGAGGTGTTTGAGGTACTGATCTCTGGTGATCTGGAAGAAGAAGATCTGAGAGAGATTTTGAGTGAGGGGGTTTTCGGTGGTGGTGGCCTGGGAGGAATCGACCGAACTGGGTCTGGCTGAAGAGGAGCAGTCCTTGAAGGGATTCGGATTAAGGGAGAGAGAAGGAGAGAGGGGAGTGAAGGGTATGGGTTTTCGAATTAAGGTTGTTGACAAAGAGGTCGAGGAGGGTTTGGAGTGGGGAGAGGGAAGAGGTCTGCATTTGGGCTAGGAGGGCTTGGTCGGGTTCGGGTCTGGAAGCATGAAAGGGGAGGAGGAGGGGGAGATGAGGGGAGGGGAAAAATATGAAGAGAGGAGAGGAGAGGAGAGTGAGGCTTAGGTGACCCATTAGGGTTTTTTCCACTCTCAACTCAAATCCAACGGATGTGGTCGATTTTTATTGAAGTTAAATGGCTAATAACACACATATAATAAAAATAATTTAGAGCATATGGTTGACCGTATCGATCGGGACTTTTAATTTTATTGGATTTAAGTGATTTTTTTACAATCATCGTATTTCATCATAACGATCAAATACTATTTCACATCATTTTTCAAAATTTGACATCATTTTTCATTTTTCACATCATTTTTCAACAGGGTGAGTCAACCCTTTAAACGCTTAGAAATGGTAATTGGCCTGATTAAATGACGTTTTTTTGCCTGACCTTCAACAGATAATAGTTTCAAATCGATGAGACGCAACTAATCGTATAAAAATTTTCCTCAAAATATTTACCGAACGTCAGGCTACCCATAGGAAAACGGAAGTAAAAAACAGTTAACCGCAACATTCGGCACACAGATTTTGTCGGAATCTTGTCATTTTTCAACCGTAGACGTATTTCATTATTTCGGTCATATCTTATTTGACGACATATTTGCATTTGAAGAGTGTACGTATAGTAACTATTTGAAACTATACATTCACTTAAACACAGAGTAAACAAGTTAAGGAACATTAGTGCATATGTTCCGATTTTGAATCTAAAAGTTTGGAAAATCTATTCCAACCGTCAGATATCACCGTTAAGATTAAATATATGTATGAAAAAAAATCCAACTACATCTGACAACGTTAAAGGCTCGATCGGGACGGTCAACCGGGTGAGTCAACCCTTTAAACGCTTAGAAATGGTAATTGGCCTATCTAAATGATGTTTTTTTACCTGACCTTCAACAGATAATAGTTTCAAATCGATGAGACGCAACTAATCGTATAAAAAATTTTCCTCAAAATATTTACCGAACGTCAGGCTACCCATAGGATAACGGAAGTAAAAAACAGTTAACCACAACATTCGGCACACAGATTTTGTCGGAATCTTGTCATTTTTCAACCGTAGACGTATTTCATTATTTCGGTCATATCTTATTTGACGACATATTTGCATTTGAAGAGTGTACGTATAGTAACTATTTGAAACTATACATTCACTTAAACACTTGGTAAACAAGTTAAGGAACATTAGTGCATATGTTCCGATTTTGAATCTAAAAGTTTGGAAAATCTATTCCAACCGTCAGATATCACCGTTAAGATTAAATATATGTATGAAAAAAAATCCAACTACATCTGACAACGTTAAAGGCTCGATCGGGACGGTCAACCGGGTGAGTCAACCCTTTAAACGCTTAGAAATGGTAATTGGCCTGTCTAAATGATGTTTTTTGACCTGACCTTCAACAGATAATAGTTTCAAATCGATGAGACGCAACTAATCGTATAAAAAATTTTCCTCAAAATATTTACCGAACGTCAGGCTACCCATAGGATAACGGAAGTAAAAAACAGTTAACCACAACATTCGGCACACAGATTTTGTCGGAATCTTGTCATTTTTCAACCGTAGACGTATTTCATTATTTCGGTCATATCTTATTTGACGACATATTTGCATTTGAAGAGTGTACGTATAGTAACTATTTGAAACTATACATTCACTTAAACACTTGGTAAACAAGTTAAGGAACATTAGTGCATATGTTCCGATTTTGAATCTAAAAGTTTGGAAAATCTATTCCAACCGTCAGATATCACCGTTAAGATTAAATATATGTATGAAAAAAAATCCAACTACATCTGACAACGTTAAAGGCTCGATCGGGACGGTCAACCGGGTGAGTCAACCCTTTATACGCTTAGAAATGGTAATTGACCTGTCTAAATGATGTTTTTTGGCCTGACCTTCAACAGATAATAGTTTCAAATCGATGAGACGCAACTAATCGTGTAAAAAATTTTCCTCAAAATATTTACCGAACGTCAGGCTACCCATAGGATAACGGAAGTAAAAAACAGTTAACCGCAACATTCGGCACACAGATTTTGTCGGAATCTTGTCATTTTTCAACCGTAGACGTATTTCATTATTTCGGTCATATCTTATTTGACGACATATTTGCATTTGAAGAGTGTACGTATAGTAACTATTTGAAACTATACATTCACTTAAACACTTAGTAAACAAGTTAAGGAACATTAGTGCATATGTTCCGATTTTGAATCTAAAAGTTTGGAAAATCTATTCCAACCGTCAGATATCACCGTTAAGATTAAATACATGTATGAAAAAAAATCCAACTACATCTGACAACGTTAAAGGCTCGATCGGGACGGTCAACCGGGTGAGTCAACCCTTTAAACGCTTAGAAATGGTAATTGGCCTGTCTAAATGATGTTTTTTGGCCTGACCTTCAACAGATAATAGTTTCAAATCGATGAGACGCAACTAATCGTATAAAAAATTTTCCTCAAAATATTTACCGAACGTCAGGCTACCCATAGGATAACGGAAGTAAAAAACAGTTAACCGCAACATTCGGCACACAGATTTTACCGGAATCTTGTCATTTTTCAACCGTAGACGTATTTCATTATTTCGGTCATATCTTATTTGACGACATATTTGCATTTGAAGGATGAAGCAATGGTTTGTCGATAGTGATAGAAAATGGAAGGTGGTTTTTTTTTGTTTTTTTTTTTAATCATAGCCGACGAAATCAAACCTAGTACTCGTCGGCTATTCTTTTGTCGTTTTCTGTCTAAAATAAAATATGTATTTTTCTGATTTATGTGATTTTTTTACAATCACCGTATTTCATCATAACGATCAAATGCTAATTCATAGCATTTTTCAAAATTTGATTTCTTTTATATAGTTGTTTCGAAAAGATTTTGCATTTTGCACTAGGTTCATCTAGTATAAACTGCAATATTCTCATACAACAGAAAAGAACTACTGTTTTATGTTTGTTTGTGTAAAGTTAAAATAAATGGAGGGAAATTTCCCGCTTCACATTTGAGGGAATGAATTTAAGTCATTGGAGGCAAATTTCCCGCTTTAAGGGTAGTAGCATTTAAGCCATTGGAGCCAAAATGAATGTGGCACAAGGACAAGCAAAACAAGTCGTACAACAGAACTGTAAAATTATGTTGTACAAGTATTTTTCATTTTACACTAGTGACACCTAGTGCAAGCTGTGACTTATCATACAACACGAAACAAGAACTTTGTTGTCTGTCCATCTAGACCTTGCACAAATTTAAGTTTCAGTGTCGGAGGGAGTTATGCCGCCAAGATTTTCATCTTAAATACAAGCCATTGGAGCCAAAATGAATGTGGGGGAATGACAAGCAAACCAACTCATACAACAAAACTACGAAATTCTGTTGTACAAGTATTTGTCACTTTGCACTTGGTGAGACCTAATGCAGGATGTGACATTATCACACAACATAAAACAATAACTTTGTTGTCTGTCCATCTAGACCTTGCCCAAATTTGAGTTTCAATGTCGGAGGGAGTTCTGCCGCCAAGATTTTCATTAATCATACAACAGAAAATGTGTGTCAGAGTTGTGTGACAAAATCTGGAAAAATATTTTTCAGAATATGGAAAATGTGTACCATCATACAACATAAATTATTCACTTTAGGTTGTGTGAAACAGTTCAGTGATTCACACAACATGTAACTTTCAAAGTGTTGTCTGATTTGTGTTGTGTATTGAGTTTTTTGTAGTAGTGATATACCACTGTCCTAATTATCTAACATACGAATTTACAAGTTACATATTACAAATTAGCATGCAAAATCATTATTCTTGTCGAAACCTAAACATAAATCTAAGCATCGATTTAAACAAGTCTTTAACATACAATTTATAAAACCAAAATCGGTTTACACATAGACATATAAACCAACACCAAACATACATGAATGTTTCATAGACAAAATCAAACATAACTAGACAAAAATTACTAAACCGAAGAAGGGAGTGGATCACACTTTGAGACACCTTGAGAGCTTCTTTTGGTGTGGATCCGGTGCTGTGTAGGTGAAGGGATGAGGCTGCACGGCTTAGGAGGTTCGGCAGGGATTTTCCAAGTTTCGGCAGAAACTTGGTTGGTGGTGGATGGTGGTTTCGGGTTTAGGTTTTTGTCTAGGAAGTTTGGGGAATTTTGGTAGAGTTTCGGCCTTTTGTTTAGCTTGAGATGAGATGATTTTTCAGAATGAAAAGTGGGGGTATATATAGAGGAGAGGGGGTGCCGGCTGCCCTATTACAAAAGGAGTTCAGAAAACCTAGTTCATTAAGGTTTTGCAACCTTCCTTTCTTAGTCCAATTAGGTTTTCTATTCTGAATTTTTCTTCAAGGCTTGGGCTTCACATCTTCATGGACTTCTTATATGATCTTGGACTTCATTTGACATGTCTTGGTCCATCGAAAAATACCCCAATTGCCGGCAGCACACAAAGGTACACAATCTGCCAGAATCGGCAGCTTCTCCTAGTTTGACTGGGAGAACTTGTTTCTTCATGCTTTTCTTCAATGCCATGGCCAAGTGTCTTCCTCTTCCCTTCATAAAGCTTGGACCATATTCACATATGCATTTGTGCACCATTTGGTCCATTAAAAACAGAAAACACAAAAAGGGGGCAGTAGGTTCCTGGAATCGGCAGATTTGACCTTGTTGCAGTAATTCCGGCATATCTCCCTCCGTGGAGCTCCGATTGATGCGATTCCAAGTCTCACGTAAACTAGACACATAGGGCCATCTCCCCATAAAACAGTTCGATCAAAATCCTTGTGAGTCGACGGGAATGATTTTTCGAAGTTGGGACACAGTCTCAGGAAAATCCTGGAAGCCCCTGGATTGGAATGTTCGGACTGCCGTTTTGCAGCCAATTTTTGGGTGACTTTCCGAACTCCAATTGATCTGAAATTTTAACAAAACATTCCTCAACATATTAATATTAAGCACACAAAATTTCATAGAATTCGGACAAGGATAGATTGTACTTTTGCTCATCTCAAAATCACGAAAAAGACACATTTTTCAATATTTCCAGATTTCTCAAACTTAGTCATTTTTCGGATTCTTAATCATTTTTCACCAAAACTCTACCAAAACGACACTAACTACATTATGACTCTATCTTAAACAAATAAGGGTTAAACAAAGCATAAACGAGGGCATAAGCATATAATATCGTCGCACATTGTGCTCCTATCAACTACCCCACACTTATCCTTTGCTAGTCCCTTAGCAAACTAAATTAAACTAAGACTCAAAACAAACTATTGCCCCTAACAATTTGTCTCAGGCTCGTATGTACACATAGCTTTCAAGTTAAATGCATGAGAATGCTTAGCACGAAAATTCCAAGTTTCATAAACATGTGACATCAATATAAACATATAAGAGCAAAAAGGTAAGCATGTAAGCATGTTAAAGCTAATCCAATCCTCCTCACTAGGCATACTCTCTTCTTTTCACTCGAAACATGGTAATTCACTCATAAGTATATGCAAGCGAAAGATAATGAATTACAAAGAGTGACTTGCATATATCAAAGAAACGAAAGCACTTTGTGAATTTTTATGGAAAAACCTCATATGACAACTATATGCACCAATGAACCAAAGCCATAAGCTTACTCTTGAGATAATCTCCACAAATCAAGTTTAACCATCTTAAGAATCATGAAAAAGATCAATAATAAGGTTGTAATGGGGCTAGGCTAAGAGGTATTCGATATTTGGATAAGGAGGCTCAAAACGTCACCATGCGCTTTAGCAAAGCTCGAATCTCCTTATGTCTTCTCGCCGAAAGGGTCAAATTTCATCTTGTTGGACCCATACTTCATTCTTTTCTTCCCATAATATTACAACAATACTCAAGACAATAGCCATGCACAAAATTTTTTCAAGCCTATGCCGTACCTTATTTCTCATATTTTCTTTCTTTCTCTCGGCATTTTTCTTTCTTTTGGTCCGAGCATTCTTCTTTTCTCTTTTCTTTTTCTAAGGCACAGCATACATACATTTTTCATATACTTTTATGGCTAAGTCTACCCCACACTTATTCTTCTTCATCACACACGCGAAAACGCCTTCAAAAATCAAGCTTTGCCAACACATAAGGTAAATGCATCACTATACTAAGCTCATGGAAAGTGTTTAAGGGTGATGAAAGAAAAGGCTCAACATAGGCTCAAAGGGGGTTTACTAAGGTGTCCCACGACGGGCACAAATAGGCACATGCTTTATTTGGCTTTAGTGGTAAACCTAAAAGATCTTTTCAATCACATTCAAAATCAAGGTATTTTATGATATAAACGTTTCGAAAATCAACAAGAGTAAGTTCTAGCATACTAGAGTTCATTAAAAAGCTATGGCACATAGTCATCGAATAGTCAAAGAATTATGAGGTTTCATGCTTCCTACGAATCTATTGAATTTTATCTTTTTATCGCTCAAGAAGAAAGTAAATTGGCACTAAAGCTCACATAGGTTATAATCGAAATAAACTAGCTAAAACATGCATGCTTCATAATCAACAAGTCCTACATGCTCCTACCAATGCACATAATCCATGAAACTCACAATTTTAAAAGTATGCACAACCATCATCTATGTATGCAAAGAGGAGAAAAACATCATTGACATATTAGGGGCATCCTAAGACTCGAAACAAACAAATTAAAACACTCTATTTTTGTGGAACAATTTTCTGAATTTTTCTTTTTCTTTTCTAAACTAAGCACATAAAAACAAAAACAAAAACGGAATATGTTATCCCACCCCACACTTAGAAAATTACATTGCCCTCAATGTAAGCACAAAACAATATCAACGAATTTCCTAAGCATGCAATCGACTAACATATTCCAACATATCATCACAAATCAAAGGAAAAGAGAAGGGTTAAGAAATTTCAAACTCTCGGTGATGGCTCCTTCACTTTTCTTTGATCGACATGGGTTGCCTCCCAAGTAGCGCTTTGTGTTTATAGTCCATAGCCTAGACTTTTCACCGTGTTTTGCATGTGTTCATCGTGCTCCAAAACAACTCAAATCGGCAAGAAGAAGATCGATAAGAAGACTTTGGCATGTCGGATCCGAATCTGTCCTAGTCTGCGTATCCGATACGGGCCGCGTATCCGGCTTGTCCGCCACCGTAGCTGGCGTATCCGGCATGCGTCCGGCCTTTTGTGGCCTTGTGTCAACCCTGCCGGCAATGGCAGGTCCGGCAGGGAGTTCTCTTGCAGCAGGGGTGAAAGATGGTTGCTCGGCATCAAGTTGAGGCGTGTCCGGCTTGTTGGCTTCTAGGTCCGTATCCGGCCTTGTGTGGGTGCTGCCGGCAATTGCAGGTCCGGCAGCATCTTGACGTAGTGGTGGCACGGTTGCAGCAGCAGTATATGTAGGTGGCTCGGCCTCAAGTTGTGGTGGTGATGGAATAGCCTCGGTTGGTGTAAGTAGACCGGCATTTGGCTTGTCTTGCACATTGAGTTCCTCGATTGTGGGGTGTAGAAAGGGCTCGTAGTAAGTCTTCAAACGATGTCCATTAACCTTGAATGTCTCTCCCGACACCACACTTTGAATCTCGATGGCACCATGAGGAAAAACTTTAGTAACAATGAATGGTCCAAACCAACGAGATCGAAGCTTACCCGGAAAAAGTTTAAGCCTTGCATTGAATAAGAGAACTTTTTGTCCAACTTGAAACTTTTTCCCTCGAATCATCTTATCATGGTAGGCTCGAGTCTTCTCCTTGTAGATCCATGCGGCATCATAGGCTTCATTACGGATTTCTTCAAGTTCGTTGAGTTGAAGCTTTCTATGAAGACCGGCATCATCAATGTTCATGTTGAAGGCCTTGATTGCCCACCAAGCCTTGTGCTCGAGCTCAACCGGTAAGTGACATGCTTTGCCATAAACTAACCGAAAAGGGGACATACCAATCGGTGTCTTGTATGCAGTCCTATAAGCCCACAAAGCATCATCGAGACGATCACTCCAATCCTTCCTTGAAGGTCCAACCGATTTCTCCAAAATTTGCTTGATCTCTCGATTACTCACCTCGGCCATGCCACTCGTTTGGGGGTGATAAGGTGTAGATACCTTATGTGTGACTCCATACTTCCTCAATAAGGCTTCAATAGTGCGGTTACAAAAATGGGATCCTCCATCGCTAATCAAGACCCTTGGAACTCCAAAACGTGAGAAGATGTTGGTCTTGAGAAACTCGGCTACCACCTTGGCATCATTGGTGCGTGTAGCCCTTGCTTCGATCCACTTTGAAACATAATCAACCGCAAGCAATATGTAGAGAAAACCCTTACTTGAAGGAAACGGTCCCATGAAATCAATACCCCATAAATCGAAAATTTCTACCTCAATGATAGGCGTGAGCGGCATTTGGTCTCTAGCTCCAATGTTCCCCATTCTTTGGCATCTATCACATGCTTTGCAAAACATGAATGCATCTCTAAAAATCGTAGGCCAAAAGAATCCACACGTAAGTACCTTCAAAGCCGTCTTCTTTGGTCCAAAATGTCCACCACAAGCTTCACTATGACAAAAAGCAAGGATGGATCTATGCTCATTCTCCGGTACACATCTTCTAATAACTTGATCACCACATTGCCTCCATAAGTACGGATCATCCCACAAGAAGTGTCGAGCTTGCTTCCTTATTCTCTTTTGTTGGTGGCTCGGCATCTCTTTGGGAAATCGGTTTGTGGCAAGAAAATTGGCAATGTCGGCATACCAAGGCTCAAGTACTTCAAGTCGAAAAAGTTGCTCATCCGGAAAGGTCTCTAATAGGGGTAGCCGATCCTCCTCTTGCACAAGTCTACTCAAATGATCGGCTACAACATTCTCTACTCCTTTCTTGTCTTTAATCTCAATGTCGAACTCTTGAAGCAAAAGAATCCATCGAATAAGCCTCGGCTTAGCATCCTTCTTCGTCATAAGATATCTCAAAGCGGCATGATCACTATAAACAATAACTTTGGAATTCAAAAGATATGATCGAAATTTTTCCAAAGCAAAGATTACCGCTAAGAGTTCCTTCTCCGTTGTTGTGTAATTGAGTTGTGCATCGTTGAGAGTCCTTGAAGCATAGTAAATGGCGCATGGCTTCTTCTCAATTCGTTGTCCAAGTACCGCTCCAAGTGCATAATCACTAGCATCACACATCAACTCAAACGGCTCGTCCCAATTAGGGGAAACAAGTATAGGTGCCGTACACAATAGCATCTTTAATCGGCAAAAGGCTTTCTCACATGCCTCCGTCCACTCAAACGTCACCTCCTTTTGTAACAAGTTGCTTAATGGCTTGGCAATTGAAGAGAAGTCTTTGATAAATCGTCGATAGAACCCCGCATGGCCAAGAAAACTTCTCACATCTTTCACACACCTAGGGCTCGGCAATGCTTGTATTAGCTCCACTTTGGCTTTGTCAACCTCTAAGCCTCTTGCCGAAATTATATGCCCTAGAACAATGCCTTGCGTGACCATGAAGTGACACTTCTCCCAATTGAGCACAAGATTTGTCTCTACACACCTCTTAAGTATCTTCTCCAAGTTCCCCAAACATGCATCGAAGGTGCCTCCATACACACTAAAATCATCCATAAATACTTCGATAATGTCTTCAATAAAATCCGAGAAGATAGCATACATACATCTTTGAAAAGTGCCGGGTGCGTTGCAAAGTCCGAATGGCATCCGCCGATAAGCAAACGTGCCAAATGGACAAGTAAAAGTGGTCTTCTCTTGATCGTCCGGGTGTATCATGATTTGATTGTAGCCACTATATCCATCAAGAAAACAATAGTAAGAATGACCGGCCAACCTCTCTAGCATTTGATCCATAAACGGCAAAGGCATGTGATCCTTCCTTGTTGTAGCGTTGAGCTTCCTATAGTCGATGCACATCCTATGACCGGTTACAAGTCTTTGTGGCACAAGCTCATTCTTCTCATTCTTGACAACCGTTACACCACTCTTCTTCGGCACTACTTGTACGGGAGATATCCACTTACTATCCGAGATTGGGTAGATCACCCCACAATCAAGCAACTTGATAATTTCTTCTTTCACAACTTTCATCATGGGAGGGTGAAGTCGACGTTGAGCTTCTTTTGTCGGCTTAGCTCCTTCTTCCAACAAAATACGATGAACACAAGTAGTAGGGCTTATTCCCTTGATGTCCGCTAAGGTCCAACCTATGGCGGTCTTGTACTTCTTAAGCACACAAATCAAATCCTCCTCTTGCTTCTTACTAAGCATTGAAGACACAATAACCGGTAGTGTATCTCCTTCTCCAAGATAAGCATATTTCAAATGACTAGGGAGCTCTTTTAGTTCTAACTTTGGGGCCTCTTCCACACTTGGTCGAAATTTTGTTGTGGCGCTTGGAATTGACAAGAACGAATCAAATACCTTGGAATAAGGCCGAGCCTCTAGCTCGGCAGCAACTTTCATCACACTTGGCTCTATCATAAATGGCTCGACAATGGTGCCTTGCTCGGCACTTCTTGACTTGGCCGGCCCTTCTTCCTCATTCTTATGCACGATTCGTTCTCCCCTCTTGTCAAATCCGACCCCTTGCTCAATCGCTAATTGCTATGCGTCAAGCGAGGTCGACATAACTTGCTCGACCTCCTCCAAAACATCAATGGCACAACCCTCCTTCAAATCAACGTTGGGGAATTTCATGGCATCAAAAACATTGAACTTGATCACCTCACCATCAAACTCCATAGTTAGGTTGCCCTCGGCCACATCTATCTTTGTGCGCGCGGTCCTCATGAATGGTCGCCCTAGAAGCAATTGAGTGTTGTTGACCGGCGAATCCTCCATCTCAACCACATAAAAATCGGCGGGAAAAATCAATTGGTTGACTTGCACCAACACATCCTCTACATAACCCTCCGGATATTTGCTTGAGCGATCCGCAAGTTGAATGATGACATTATCCTTCTTGAGAGGCCCTATACTCAACGTTTGATACACATTGAGTGGCATGACATTGATCGATGCTCCCAAATCCAACATAACATCCTCAAATCGTGTATTGCCTATGACACAAGGCACATTGAAGCTCCCCGGATCCTTCATCTTTGGTGGTAACTTCCTTTGAATAACGGCCGACACCGTCTCGCTCATGGTTACCACACGAGTCTCTCTAGTATGCCTTCTCGCCGTGCAAAGCTCCTTTAAAAACTTAGCATACTTTGGTACTTGCTTAATGCACTCCAACAAAGGGATGTTGACTTGCACTTTCCGGAAAATCTCCAACACTTCCTCATCGGACTTGTCCTTCTTTGTTCTAGCAAAGCGTGAAGGGAATGGAGCACTAGATGATGGCACACCTCCCTTGCTTGCTTGGCTCGGCAATAACTCATTCTTTGATGTGGCGGGATCGTATTCAAGCTCGTTACGCAGCCCCTTGTCTTGTATATTAGTGTTGCCGGCACCATGCCTTTGTTCGGCAGCTTCCTCCTTCTCGGCATCACCATTGTTGCCGGCTGCAGCCCTGCCGGTTGTGCCCCTCTCGGCTTCATGCATGTGGCTGCCGGCAATGTCAGGTCCGGCAGCCCTCTCATCCTCCTCAATACCCTTGAAAGTCACTCGCTTCTTCTTTGGACTTGTTGGTGGAAACAACTCTCTTCCACTACGAGTTTGAATCACTTTGGCTTGCTCGTTCCTCGGATTGGGAATAGTATTGCTTGGCAACTTCCCTTGCTCATTAAATCTTCCCATAAAATCTACAACTTGGCCCATTTGAGTCTTGAGCTCACCAATGTCCTTTTGATGATTTTGTTGCCCCGCGAGTAATGCTTGAGTAGCACTTGACAAAGATTGAATTAAAGCATCATAGTTCGGATTGCTTGGCGAAGCTTGGCCTTGGCCTTGGCTCGGCCCTCCTTGTGGCTGGTTCGGCAATGCAGCAAAGTGTCCTTGGTTCGGCATGTATGGCTGCCGAGGCACAAATGGTGGCCTCGGTACAAATGGCGCTCCTCCCTCTCTCGGTTGCATAGGTGCCCTAAGCACGTTATCATTGTTCGCCCATCGAAAGTTCGGATGATCATTGAACCTTGGATTGAAATTGCCAAATCGTTGGCCTCCTTGAAAACCAATTGCATTGCACTCCTCTACTCCCTCATTAACTCCAAATTGAGGGCATTGTTCGGTCTCATGGCCCTCGGTGCAAATTCCACAAACACTAGCACGCTTCTTCATCAAATTACTCACCAAGTCGGTGAGCTTGTCCACTTTATCTTCTAACTTTGAGCTCGAAGACGTCTCATGTACTTTCTCATTTCTTTGCACATTGCCTCGTGCCATGCCAAATTGTTGGTTGTTCAATGCACGAACTTCCAACAAACTTCTTGCCGCTCCGGCGTTTAACTCCAAAAAGCTACCTCCCGCGGCCGAGTCAAGAAACTCTCTCTCCATGACGCGCAATCCCTCATAGAAATATTGTAGCAAGAGTCCATCGCTAATGCCATGCGATGGACATAAAGAAACTAGGGATTTGAACCGCTTGTAGTAGTCGAAGAAAGTCTCATCTCCGGCTTGCTTCACACTTGTAATTTGCTTCCTCAGATCAGTGATACGTGAAGCAGGAAAGTACTTGAGTAAAAACTCATCCATCATAGTACTCCACGAAACAATGCGACCACTAGGCACCTCAAACAACCACTCCTTTGCTTGATCTTCTAGAGAAAACGGAAATGCCTTCATTTTGAAGTGTTGCAAATCGGTCCCTCTTGGACACATAGACTCCGTGGTGAAGTTAAACCACTGTAGATGCTTGTTAGGGTCCTCACTCGGCATCCCATAAAACGACTTCAGCTTATGGAGGAATCCACTCCTCAATTCAATCTCTCCAGTCTTGTCAGTTTCCAAGGGAGGATAAGTAATATTAGAAGGAGCAACTCCAGCTCCAGCGACATGACCATTCTGTGATCTGATTGATGCCATGATCTCTTCTTCTTCTTCTAATTCGGCAAAAGCCTCAAACTCTGGATTCTGAAGATCACAAGACGACGAAACAAATGATGGGGAGCTCGGCACACTATCTGATACTGACGGCACAATAGGGGAGGATGGTACGGATGATGCTACTGATGAACTGGTTGGTGACGATGGTGGTAATGGCACAAAACGAGCAATAGCGAGTTCTTGGTCTAAACGTTGCAAACGGCCTTGAAAATCTCTTGTCCAAATACTAGATTCGGACATGCATTATTTCTGAAATTTGCAACATTTAAACAAGTTAGAACATCGTAAAGAAATAGAAAACAAGAATATACATCATTACAAGCCACGGCATTGGCGATTACACAACATATTTCAACAATGATACACATATGAACATTCGGCAAAGGCACAAAATTTCGGCAAAGAACAAACATGGTTCGGCAAAAAGAGAAGAAAAATTGGAACGTTCATGATCATGTAATCGCTAAGTCTAATTTCTTTTAAATTTGTCCTAACTCTCGAAGTACGTGGAGCAGAGGAGATAACGGTGCAATGGACTGATACAGCCCCCGGTAGTATCATGCTTAATCCGATATACCTCAAGAGTTTGAACCACACAACATGTTTTATCTTTGAAGAAAATAGGCCACATATGTCAAGTTATGTTCTAGCGTCTAAAGTGAGGTGATGCTTCGGCACAAGCTGTCGACTAGGTCGTGCGGATTTTACGTTTCAAAGGTCATTAAAATCACGGAGGGCGAACCCCCTACAGGAACCAGGCAGGACTCGTTGTTGGACACCATGGAGGGCTAACCCCCTATCGACTCACTCACCGAGAATGAACATCAGTCTATGGGCCTTGAGATCCAGTTAAACAAACCTGAGAACCATATCTATGATAATAACTTCCCCATACTTTGTAAAACAAACACGGATCCCTAGCGGTCTCAAGTGTTGATTAAAACCGCCCTCAACCTCATAAAAATAATACCAAGTTAGCGTCTTTATGCGTGGGGGGCCAACGATGGACTAATTCCAACATTGCAGGGCCCGTTTCCCAATCTACACAAAAACATACCTAACATGGCATCACTCGTATGAAGGGTTTTGGTTATGATCAACAAAAGAGGCTTCACCTACATGTTACACTTTAGAAACTACAATAAACTCAAACATACACAACACTATCAACTTCCTAGAAATTAAACTAAGTGATTACCAACATACATCAATATACATCATGCAACTTCCAAAATTTAAACTCTACATGCCGAAGCATATTTCTACTTTACAAAATCCCAAAATAAACTTAAAATTTACACTTTACACATTCACAACAAAAATTTCCAGCAACATTATATACACAACAATAACATAAAACAAGCTTTTATAATCCCCGGCAACGGCGCCAAAAATTGATGTGAGCCTAAGCTCGCACACAATAATAACCCTACAAAATATCGTTAGTAGTATGAGCAAGTAGGGATCGTTCTAGGCTGGGGATTAAGGGTACCTGAGATATGAAATTGTTAGACAAACATATATACATATATACATCACAAACGTCACACATAGAGGGGATAAGGTTCGGCAGCAATGCTGCCCTATCACTAGGTACGGCAATTCAAAAACAGAAAATAAATCCTAGGTCTAATATTTACAAGTTTGATCATCATCTCTCACAAAACATTTAGCACATAGACTCTTTAACGAATAAATTCACATGCAAGAAAGTAAGGAACAAGTATCAACATGCTCAAGTTCAAAATTAGTTCCAACTACAACTTAGTTGTAAGATCTCTCAAGTTTTAAGACCGAACTTTTGGTTATGGGCCCTAAAGTTATGTTAATCCTTTTGAGATTTAACAATTGTGCGCAATGATCTAAATTGGAGACATGCAAAACAAGCAAGGTTGTCAATCATCTTATTTTAACATGTAAGAAATCCAAAGTATTATACCCTAGGTGAGCAAAACAAATCAAAGCAACCTTTTGAGTATCTAGCCATATTTGTTATTACTCGGGTTTGATGAAACCTAACATCTAGATTTACATGCTACAAGCCAATACTAATGTTTCGGTTTTTAAGTCCCACTCCTTAGATTTCTAACCAATTTTGAACCTAAAACATGCATCTATACCACTGTCCTAATTATCTAACATACGAATTTACAAGTTACATATTACAAATTAGCATGCAAAATCATTATTCTTGTCGAAACCTAAACATAAATCTAAGCATCGATTTAAACAAGTCTTTAACATACAATTTATAAAACCAAAATCGGTTTACACATAGACATATAAACCAACACCAAACATACATGAATGTTTCATAGACAAAATCAAACATAACTAGACAAAAATTACTAAACCGAAGAAGGGAGTGGATCACACTTTGAGACACCTTGAGAGCTTCTTTTGGTGTGGATCCGGTGCTGTGTAGGTGAAGGGATGAGGCTGCACGGCTTAGGAGGTTCGGCAGGGATTTTCCAAGTTTCGGCAGAAACTTGGTTGGTGGTGGATGGTGGTTTCGGGTTTAGGTTTTTGTCTAGGAAGTTTGGGGAATTTTGGTAGAGTTTCGGCCTTTTGTTTAGCTTGAGATGAGATGATTTTTCAGAATGAAAAGTGGGGGTATATATAGAGGAGAGGGGGTGCCGGCTGCCCTATTACAAAAGGAGTTCAGAAAACCTAGTTCATTAAGGTTTTGCAACCTTCCTTTCTTAGTCCAATTAGGTTTTCTATTCTGAATTTTTCTTCAAGGCTTGGGCTTCACATCTTCATGGACTTCTTATATGATCTTGGACTTCATTTGACATGTCTTGGTCCATCGAAAAATACCCCAATTGCCGGCAGCACACAAAGGTACACAATCTGCCAGAATCGGCAGCTTCTCCTAGTTTGACTGGGAGAACTTGTTTCTTCATGCTTTTCTTCAATGCCATGGCCAAGTGTCTTCCTCTTCCCTTCATAAAGCTTGGACCATCTTCACATATGCATTTGTGCACCATTTGGTCCATTAAAAACAGAAAACACAAAAAGGGGGCAGTAGGTTCCTGGAATCGGCAGATTTGACCTTGTTGCAGTAATTCCGGCATATCTCCCTCCGTGGAGCTCCGATTGATGCGATTCCAAGTCTCACATAAACTAGACACATAGGGCCATCTCCCCATAAAACAGTTCGATCAAAATCCTTGTGAGTCGACAGGAATGATTTTTCGAAGTTGGGACACAGTCCCAGGAAAATCCTGGAAGCCCCTGGATTGGAATGTTCGGACTGCCGTTTTGCAGCCAATTTTTGGGTGACTTTCCGAACTCCAATTGATCTGAAATTTTAACAAAACATTCCTCAACATATTAATATTAAGCACACAAAATTTCATAGAATTCGGACAAGGATAGATTGTACTTTTGCTCATCTCAAAATCACGAAAAAGACACATTTTTCAATATTTCCAGATTTCTCAAACTTAGTCATTTTTCGGATTCTTAATCATTTTTCACCAAAACTCTACCAAAACGACACTAACTACATTATGACTCTATCTTAAACAAATAAGGGTTAAACAAAGCATAAACGAGGGCATAAGCATATAATATCGTCGCACATTGTGCTCCTATCAAAGTTACAGAATTAACCTTCCTTGATCACTCCCCCTTGTGTCGCGTACCTAATGTGACGCGGTGTATAACATGTTGCCTCACTAAAACCTTGTCAAGCAAAACAAAAACCAGTTTGGTAAAATAAAAAGCTTGACCGAAGGGAAAAGAGCACAATGCACCAACTACAATTGATGATTACATGTGAGATAGACTCCCCCTGATGTATAAAGACAACTCCCCCTGATTGGTAACTCAATCTCGGAGTTTAGATTATTGATGTATACAAACGCTCCTCACAAGCTTCAAAAGTAGGCGTGGTCAGTGGTCAAGTCATTGAATACGGCCACATTATTTTTGTATTAGACTAGCTACTTGGTCTTAAGGAAGAAGGTTTCTTAACAACTCAAAACTAGAGTTCGCATTGAAAATCAGATTCACATGCAGGATGACATTCATGTACTTAAACAGTCATAACTCCTTTGATACAATAGGTATGAATTAAACGTAAAGAGTTATGGAAACTAGATACCCATATCTTTCCAGTGGTATAAAGTACATAGCATGGTTTGTTCTGAGTTGCTCACAAATCTCTGTCGAAGGTGACTGTCTGCAAATTACCGGACAGATTCGTCCTACGTTTCCACAATAGACATAACTCACTCAATATGACAGCTATGATCACATGGTTGGTGTCCCTAGAAATTAGACACATAGACCTTTCAAACAGTATCAATTTCACCATTTTCCAATGAGTGGGCTATCCTGTAGACCTCGTGGAAGTCGACCTAGAGAATCAGGCAGATTCTGGAATTTCCTTTTGCTGTGTCTTTCATGATGGAATCGAATGAGCCTAAACCTTTTACACTTGAAAGAAAGTATCGCCATATACCATGGCATTGCGTGGGCGCACTAGCCATTACCTTGGTTTTATAATTTTATAGTGAATGAGATGCGTGTCGAACATATTATAACAAGTACATGATTGCGCACATGGTACTTAGATGGAGAGTTTCATCTCCCAAGACTTCTCGTCATATGGACGTAACAAGTCTTCTCAAGACAACGACTAATCATGAGATACATATAGGCTTTGGTTTAACATCCTTCAGATAGCCATAAGCCGATAGATGAATAAGTTCATCACTAACGGTTCTTACTAAGTACCATGTGAAACATAGTCTTGGGAGATGAAACTCTCCATCGAAGTACCATGTGCGCAATCATGTACTTGTCATAATATGTTCGTAACAAGTCTTCTCAAGACAACGACTAATCATGGGATACATATAGGCTTTGGTTTAACATCCTTCAGATAGCCATAAGCCGATAGATGCATAAGTTCATCACTAATGGTTCTCACTCCCGAGACCAAGTATTCCCAAGATCCATTCATTCTTAAGGTCGGATTAGTGATACTTCAATCACAATTCATCCGAAGTTTACACGCAAATAGGCATGATTCTTTATATCCCATCTCCAATCAAGTAATCACTCAATCGTGGTTTTTGCTCACTTGACTTGGGTAAAAACTAATCCGTTTAGCATATTTATGTACATCTCTTTACTTAGTCTCAATAGAGATGATACAAGCTGCATGTTCAGTTTTTCAGAACTACCTAACTGACAAGGTAGTGGAGTGCAATATGACTCCATTAGGAGAGTATATGTCATCGTAGTCGATTCCAAGGCGTTTGTGAGAGACCCTGCGCCATAAGGTGAGTCTAGACTCTTTTTCTCACATCAAAGATTATCGATAGGGTTTACACTTGCGGTGTCGGCATCACCTGACCAATGACCTATCTCTTTGTTTAAACTGGATCACATATCTTTCCGTGTAGGCCAATTCACAACGTTGGTATTTGCGTCAACAAAGTGTGTGTGTTCGATATCTAACTCATAAACCACGTCCTCATGTACACTAGTGTAATTCGCATTTGTAGAGATCTCCATATGGATTGGTTTTTCATTGAGGCGTCCCCCAATGATGATCAAGTTGTGCCAAACTCGCATTCGGCGAGTGTATATCGAACTAAGTGCCCTCTCTACACTTCTGTGAGAGTCACGGCCTACTGACACCATCTACCACTTTTGTAGAGTCACCATGTCACCATCTATGGATGACAATGTGTCCATTTATCCGGACATCAATCCTTACAGGCATGTTTGAAACAAGAGTACTATTCCGATCTTTTCCTTGAAAGACCAATAGTTTGCTCTTTGCAGCATGCATATCAAATCTCGTCACTTTGATTTATGGGACTTTGGAGAACATGATGAGGCACAGTGGGGAAAAACCACGGCAATGCCAAGTCGTTCTAGTTGAACAGACTTGATCTTATCTACCCCTAACGACGGGAAGACTGTCTCATCAAAAAGTGACATAAACGAGCTCGCCTGTTAAAGTTTCTATATAGCGGACTATAGGTGAAAGCTCATGTCTTATTCAAAGACAATATTCATAATCAAAGAACCCATCATTAAGGGCTTGTGGTGGTGCAATATGGCACATAAAGAATGTGGACGATAAAGGGTATTGATCGTTAACACTTATATGTTAACATGAAACGTTTCACTAAGTAATTAACATGCATGTATGCTTCCTGAAACGTTTCACTAAGTTCTGGGACACCAAATGCTACCAAATTTTAACAGTAGGTAGGCACATGTGTTAGAATTCTAACACCGCCAGTCTCATTTCCGGAACCGGCCTAAAACATACCGAACCGGTCGTAATAGTCGCCGGAGATCAGTGAACGATTGTGTCGTGCGGTTCACCACTTTTCAGCTGTCTAATGGCCTTGAAATTTTATGATGAGGTAGCCATGGATGTTAGTAATTGGTGGCCCAAATTGCACCTCAAGAACCGGTCTAAAAATAGGTGAACCGGTCCGTCCAATGATGAGTCCGCGAGTTGGAAAACCGGAATTTCTAGGTTTTCTTCAACTTTTCAATCATTGTTAAGGTGCTTCATAACATCTAAGTGTTATGGCTTGAGTTTAATGATAGGAGCACAATGTGCGACGATATTAATATATATTTGCCCTTGTTTATGCTTCGTTTAACCCTTATTTGTCTAAGATTGAGTCATAATATAGTTTAGTGTCATTTTGGTAGAGTTTTGGAAATATATGCTTTAGAGTCCGAAAAATGACTAAGTTTAAGAATTCTGGAAAATAGTGAAAAATATGTCTTTTTCGTGATTCTGAGATTGAATAGATTTGTGACCTATCCTTTTTCAAATTTGCTAAAATTTGGTATGCATTTTATTGGCTTGCTAATGGGTCTTGTGTCAAAAATACATATCAATCGGAGTCCGGGAAGTCGCCCAAAAGATGGCTGCAACTTGGCCGTTTGAGCAAAACGATCCAGAGACTACCAGGATTTTCCTGAGACTCTGTCCTAACTTCCGAAATTTCTATGTGAAGCATTGCTTGGAACCAGAGGACGTTCCCCATATCAATGAAAAGGTCTCTGTGTCTAGTTTATCTGAGACTTAGAATCGCATCAATTGGAGCTCCGAGGAGGAAGTTATGCTAAATTGAAGACGCAAATGTCAGATCTGCTGAGAAGAAGGAAGAAAATCAGCTTCGCTTATGCTCGCCAGAAGCCTACACTCGCCAGAGCTCGCTCGCCAAGTCCTTGTTCGGCCGCCAACAACCTCGCTAACCAAGTCCTTGTTCGTCTGCCAACAACCTTGCTCGCCAGAAGATCAGCCACCAACACTAGCTCGCCAGCTTGCACATATCCGCTCGCCAACCATCCGCGCATGATAGTATACATAATTCGCGCGACCCGCCAAGAAGCCTCGCCAGTACCCGATACTAGCAAAGTCTGTACTCGCGAGCAGAGTGGAATTTCCGGTAATGTCTTCAAGCGGCTGCAAGCGTGCCAAGTCATTCCCAAGTGCTTTGCAATGTCCAAGAAGCTTCCTATGCGTGTCCTAAAAGAAATCATAAGCCGGCCAAGCAAGAGTTTCTTTGTTCAATAAGGAGAGAAAAGCCTATTCCAACTCGGATTGGGAAACCCTATTTATTGAAGATTTCTATCCCGTTTTGAACAAAGAAAAGTCCCAAACTTCACAGCCGTTCTCCTATATATAGAGGCCGGCACCCATCATGAAAAGTGTCACATCTCAAGCCAAAACACAAAGCCTAAGCTCTACCAAATTCTCCCAAAAGTCCTACATAAACCCTGGCCGAAATCACCTCCACCATCACCTAAGTTTCTGCCGAAACTTGGAACCTTTGTCTGCCGACACAGCCCTTTGATGAGCAGCCTCCATACATCATCCATCTTCCGCCGGATCCACACGAGTCGAAGTCATCAAGGTGTCTACAAAAGTGTGATCCACTCCCTTCTCTCGGTTTAGTAAAGTTTATGTAGTTATGTTTAGTTTTGTCTATGAAACTTGCATGTATTTTTGGTTTTGGATTATATGTCTATGTATGAACCGAATTGGAGATTGGTTTTATAATTTGTATGTTAATGATTTGTTGAATTCGATGCTTAGATTTAGGTTTAAGTTTCGGCAACAATGAATTTACATGTTAATTTGTATTATAAATTTGTAAGATGAGTACACTTAGATAATTAGGACAGTGGTATTGATGCATGTTGAGAATTTAAACCGGTTAGAACTAAGGTGAGGGCTTATAATCGGTACTTAGTGTTGTCTTTGAACATGATCTAGGTATTAGGTTTAATTTGCTTGAGTTACAATGAGCTAAGTAGACGTATGATCACTTTGATTTGTTGTGCTCACCTAGAGTGGTTAACCTTAGGACTTGCATGTTAAATGAGAAGATTGACAACCTTACTTGTTTGCTTGTTTTCGATTAATAGACTTTAGAGCTTCAATGTTACGAGTTGTATAACGGTAGCATAACTTTTAGGATCACCTTGCGAATAGCTCGATTCTAAAACATTAGAAAAGTCTTTCAACTAGGTAAGATCGGAAACGTTCTAGTTGTGATCGAAACTTGTTTAAATTCAATGCATGCTAAATATTTGTTCCTTACTTTCTTGTGTGCGAATCTTATTCGTTAAAGAGTTGAGTGTGGAGTTCTTTGTGTGAAAGATGTCGACCAAACTTGTAAATAGTAATTTAAGATTTATTTTCTGCATTGTAATTTCGTGTTCTTAGGTTTAGGGCAGCCCCATGGCTGCTGAACCAATTCTTCCCCCATGTGTGACGTGTGAATATGTATATATGTATATAAGTGTGACAATTGTGTGCATATGTATTTATGAATACACTACCAGAAAAAAGACCATTACCGACGAAAAAAAAAAAACGGCCGACGACATACAATTTTCGTCGACTATTCCCAAGAATGGCCGACGATATTGTCTTTCGTCGCTAAAAATAAAAAATCGTCGGCTATTCCACAAGAATGGCCGACGATTTTTTCTTTCATCCCTAAAAAATATTTTTCGTCGGCTATACCTCTAGAATGACAGAGGAGTTAAAATTTTCGTCGGCCTTTCTCTTAAAGTATAGCCGACGAAAACTTTTGAAAGTTTGGCCAATGAAATTGGAATTTTCGTCGGCTATAGGTGTTTATATTTTCAGATCTGGACAGCAGCTGCTCATTTAAAAAAAAAACGAAAAAAAACGGGAGAAAGAGTGAAAAATCTGTGGGTATTGTTGAAATACGTCCTCTCTTACATTGTGGAGCTATATATAGGTACGTATATGTGTATATATGTTGATTTTGAGTTTTAGTTGAGTTGATTTTGAGTTTTAGTGATTTTGATATAGTAAGTGATTTTTTGTTTTGTTGTTGTTTTAGTGTTAGAATGTATGTATATGCTGATTTTGAGTTGTAGTTGAGTTGATTTTCAGTTAGAGCTTAATTGTGTGTTTTAATTTGATGTTATTTTAATTAGTGTTAAAATATATATAAATATGTTAATTAATGGTTGTTGATAGTGTAATGAACTTAAATAATGGTTGTTAATTAATGGTATATATATATATATATATATATATATATATATATATGAGTAGATCGATGTTGATAATAATATATATTGTAATATATATGTGTTAATTAATTTCTTATTAATTAAAGTTATACATATATATTATTATCAGACTATATATGGATCGAGATAAGAGTTGAATTTCGCTTCCAAGGCATGACCGACGATACACTACAGGAGTTGTGGATTTTTTGCAGTTCGTCGAGGAAAATGCAAACGGGAATGAATACCATTATTGCCCGTGCAAGAAATGTAAGTGTCGCAGTGATATGTGTCGATTTCCGATTAGGACAGTATGGGAGCACCTAAAGAGTAATGGGTTTTGGCCGAAGTACAAACGTTGGATATATCACGGTGAGCCATCATTAGATGGATCACATGATCATGGGCAGTTTTTTTGAGGCGGGCAATAGTAGTACATCCAACGATCCAACAATGGCATTCGTCAACGACGTGTTTCCTTTTGAAAGCGGTGTACGTGGGGAACAATATATGCATGACCCGGTGCAGCCGTTCCCACAAGTTGTCAACACTGCTGCCTTTGACAAGTACAACAAACTGATTGCATTGCAACAGACCCCTGTGTCTTCAAGTTCTGAGAAGACAGTTCTTCAAAGTGTGATGGAGGTAATGAGGATTAAAGTCGAGACAAAATCGAGCATCAGGCAAGTGGATGAATATCTACAGTACACTTCTTCGTTGTTGGAGGAGGGTCATCGTAATCCTACCAATCACCGTAAGGTCCGAAGTATCCTCAAAGATCTAGGGCTTTCCTACATTAAGATCCATGCATGTGCATTTGACTGCGTTCTCTTCTGGGGTAAAGATGCAGAAGGGAATGACCTTGCTAGCCTTGACGCATGTCCGATATGTCAGTCTGACCGATATAAGTTGACGGGAGCAGGCAATAGGAAACCTGTGAAAGTGCTTCGGTATTTTCCGTTGAGAGATAGGCTTGAGCGGTTGTACATGTCAGAAACCACCGCAAAAGCTATGAGATGGCACGGTGAGCGGGACACGGGAGACGCAGATATCATGACACACATCTCTGACGGAGCGGCTTGGAAGCATATAAACAATGAGTTTCCTCATTTTGCGTCAGATGTCAGAAACGTCAGGCTCGAGCTCTCAACCGACGGGTTCAACCCTTTCGGCACCATGAGTCTTTCATACAGTATATGGCCGGTGGTTTTGGTACCTTACAACCTTCCTCCGTGGATGTGCATGAAGAAAGAATATAATATGTTGACGTTGTTAATTCCGGGGCCTGGTTACCTAGGGAAATGTCTCGATGTGTATATGAGACCATTGATTGAAGAGCTTAAGGTATTGTGGGACGTTGGTCATCCCACTTTTGACAAGTACAAGAAGGAGACGTTCCAGATGCATGCCATGGTTATTGGTACCATCAGTGATTTTCCTGCTTATAGGATGTTGTCGGGCAGCGTTGTTAGGGGATACAAGACTTGTCCAGAGTGCCTCAGCGATTATGGGAGCACCCCTCATTGCAACAAGATATGCAGAATGGGTCATCGTGTGTTCCTTCCGGCGGATCACCACTGGCATTACGAGTCCGCCGCATTTGATGGAACCGAAGAACACGGTGGTCCTCCCAGAAGATGGACGGGAAGAGAAATTTTAGCAGTGCTTAATGAGTACGATTTTGGGCCCCTCAGCAATCATCCCGATATTGTAGCGGAAATACCTGAAAGACCTGAGGAGTACAAATTCTGGACACATAAGAGCATATTGTGGGAACTCCCGTACTGGTGTGAGTTGCTGATCCGTCACTTCCTAGACGTTATGCACATAGAAAAAAATGTTTCTAAAAGTATGGTGGGCACAACGCTGAACTTGGAGGGGAAGACGAAAGACGGTCCTAAGGCTCGCACTGATCTGCAAAACATGAATATCAGAAAACAACTATGGTTGAAACAAGGGAAGAGAAAAATGCCTTAAGCTCCTTACACCGTCAAGCCTGAGCATAAACCAGAAATTTTCCATTAGATAAGTCGGGTCAAGTATCCTTCAGGCTTTGCTGGAAATATAGCCAAGTGTGTGAACAGACAATTCAACAATCTTTACGGGTTGAAAAGTCATGACAATCATATCCTGCTACAACGTCTCTTCCCTGTTTTCATTCGACCGTTCCTTCCCCGTCACGTTGTGGAGCCGTTAGTAGCGTTGGCAAGATTTTTCCAGAAGGTATGCACACGGAAAGTGAGAAAATCTGACCTCCGGGAAATGCAACAAGACATCGTTTATATCATGTGTAAATTTGAGATGATATTTCCTCCAAATTTTTTCGACATCATGCCTCACCTCATGATCCATCTTCCTCGGCAGTTGTTGCTTACCGGTCCTGTGCACTTCACTTGGATGTATTCGATGGAAAGGTACGTATTTTACACCTTATGTTAATTTCCTCATCAATATATGTGATATAGTATTAATGTATTATCATAACACTTTAAAAACTTGACTTATAGGTAACTTGGACAATACGGTGATTTTGTCCAAAACAGATCCGCACCTGAAGGATGTATAGCTGAAGCATATATTGCGCACGAGTGCGTCACCTACATGAAGCTGTATTTAGGAGCGTTACAGGAAAGCATACCAGAAGATGTACCTTCACAGTTCAATCTTTCCATACTCTCCGACGATGTTGTACTCGGTGGAAACATGCCAGTTTCCTACAAGTTGAAAGATTATGAGGTAGCCATTGCACATTGGTGGGTACTAATCAACTGTCCAGAAGTTCAGTTTTGGAAGGACATGCATCTAAACTGTGACCAAGTAGGAGGTGATCTCGATTACCACAACCGGACATTCGCAGAGTATTTCGGCCGTAGGGTACGTAACTTTAACACTATTCTATACGTGTTTATATATTATTGTGTATAATTATTCATATTTATAGTTGATTCTGATGGTTGCAAATGGACCTTATTAAAAATGATAATCACCCAAATTGGTCGCACGAACTCAGACTTCTAGCGATGAGGCCGGTCAATTCAAAAGTTTATGCGACGTGCAAGGTGAATGGTGTGTTATTTCGATGTGAAGAGAGAGACCTCAGACTGAAAACACAAAATTCAGGGATTATGGCACATGGTGGGGATGATGGAGTTGACTATTACGGTGTTCTCCATTCAGTTGTGGAACTGTATTATGGGGAAGGCATGAAAGTGCACCTTTTCAAGTGTAGATGGTTTGACACACGGCCGCAGAGCATGAAAACCGATCAATACGGCATAACTTCTGTGAACACTAGTACATCATGGTATGAGGACGACCCGTTTGTTTTAGCCACATGGGTGAAACAAATGTTTTATCTTGATGATCTCGCCAAGGGTGACCCGTGGAAAGTAGTCAACACTATCCACCATCGCAACATTTACCGGGCGTCTACACTTGGAGTGGCTGAAGAGAACGAGGAAGGGGGCACCGCGTATCAAGAGCCCAACTCAAATGGTATTCCTGACTCCTCTTTTATTCGCCTAGACACGCCGGTGCAAATTCGACGTGAAGAGCCACTGCTTGTTGATGTTGATCCAAATGAAGAAACTAACGAGGACTCTAGTGGTGAGGAAATACATAGATTACCCCTATCGAGCAATTCAGAAACCGAAGAAGACTCATCCGATGATTCCGATTACAATCCGACGGATTAAGTAATTTAGATGGTGTAATCCTTTCATTTGTAATCCACTCATTTCTAATGAACGGGCGTGGGGATGAGCCTCCCAGCTAGGCTGGGTTCCAAACCCCTTAAAAAAAAAATTTGAAATATGTTGACTGCTGGGTTTCTGTTTTTTTTATGTTCAATTTTGGTTATATATGAACAGGACATATGGGTACGAGAGGTGTAACACAACTGATTTTTTTATTTTTTTTCACAGAATAGCCGACGAAAAATGCATTATTTCGTCGGCTATACTAATTATAGCCGACGAAAAATGCGTGATTTCGTCGGCCAAAACTATATTGAAAAATACATATTTTATTTTAGACACAAAACGACAAAAGAATAGCCGACGAGTACTAAGTTTGATTTCGTCGGCTATGATTAAAAACAAAAAACAAAAAAAGACCACCTTCCATTTTCTATCACTATCGACAACCCATTGCTTCATCCTTCAAATGCAAATGTGTCGTGATATAAGATATGACCGAAATAATGAAATACGTCTACGGTTGAAAAATGACAAGATTCCGACAAAATCTGTGTGCCGAATGTTGCGGTTAACTGTTTTTTACTTCCGTTTTCCTATGGGTAGCCTGACGTTCGGTAAATATTTTGAGGAAAATTTTTATACGATTAGTTGCGTCTCATCGATTTGAAACTATTATCTGTTGATGGTCAGGCAAAAAAACGTCATTTAGACAGGCCAATTACCATTTCTAAGCGTTTAAAGGGTTGACTCACCCGGTTGACCGTCCCGATCGAGCCTTTAACGTTGTCAGATGTAGTTGGATTTTTTTCATACATGTATTTAAGGTGAACGGTGATATCTGACGGTTGGAATAGATTTTCTAAACTTTTAGATTCAAAATCAGAACATATGCACTAATGTTCCTTAACTTGTTTACTAAGTGTTTAAGTGAATGTATAGTTTCAAATAGTTACTATACGTACACTCTTCAAATGCAAATGTGTCGTGAAATAAGATATGACCGAAATAATGAAATACGTCTACGGTTGAAAAATGACACGATTCCGACAAAATCTGTGTGCCGAATGTTGCGGTTAACTGTTTTTTACTTCCGTTTTCCTATGGGTAGCCTCACGGTCGGTAAATATTTTGAGGAAAATTTTTATACGATTAGTTGCGTCTCATCGATTTGAAACTATTATCTGTTGAAGGTCAGGCCAAAAAACGTCATTTACACAGGCCAATTTCCGTTTTAAAGCATTTAGAGGTTTGACTTCGTTGTTTGACCAAAGGTTTAGCCGACGAAATATTTGAATTCGTCGGCTAAACTCTTGCGATTCGCTTATTGTCCGCCGTTGGATGGCTCAGATCCAACGGCTGCTGATTGTCCAAAGTATAGCCGACGAAATATTTGAATTCGTCGGCTAAACTCTTGCGATCCGCGCCTTTTCATTGTGGGAAATCGGACGGCTGCTGAGCGCCTAAAGTATAGCCGACGACATTCAAAGTATAGCCGACGATATTAAAGATTTCGTCGGCTATAGTAAAGAATAGCCGACAAAATCATTTTTAATCGTCGGCTATTCTTTAGGGTATAAGTCCGGAACTGTCAAACCCTAGCCTCCGTTTTGCTCATTTCCTGCTGCCGAACGCCACTCGCCTTCCAGATTCCGCCGCCGCGCTGCTCCTCCGATCCGGTTATTTTTTTTTTCAATTTAATTTAATTTTATAAATGATTATATATTTAATTTTAATTATATAAATTGTTATATATTTGTTAATAAATTTAATATTTAACAAATTGTTATATATTTGTTATATATTTTATTTTAATTATATAAATTGTTATATATTTGTTATATATTTAATTTTAATTATATAAATTGTTATATATTTGTTATATATTTGTTAATAAATTTAATTGTTATATATTTGTTATTATTTAGGTATATAAATTGTTATATATTTAATTTTAATTATATAAATTGTTATATAAATTGTTAAATTAATTATATATATAAATTGGTAGTCTAATTATATATATATATGTTAATATTGCAATATAGTTATATTTGTATAAAAATAGTTATATTTAGGATAATGGTTAGTATTATTTAAAATTAGTTAAATTGTTATATATAAATTTGTTAGTATGTTTTGAAATATGTTAGTATTATTGGTTATTATATTAATTAGAATTTGTTATAAAATGTAATATAATTTAATATTAATTTATGTATTAATGCCTCAAGCTGCAGATGGCCGATGCATTCAGACAGTTGTTCGGGCGCCGTCGTTCCAGATCTAGGGGTTCTGCAAATTCCGCCGGTTCGGCAGACTTCGACAGGACCCATAGCCAGCCTGAGAGGACCACCATCCAGCCGCGGAGGAGTGTAGATTCATCCCAGCCGCGGAGGACTGTGGATTCATCCCAGCCGCGGAGGAGTGTGAGTTCTCGACACCAGACCCTTCTCCAGACGGGGCGGTCGTCGAGCAGTTCACTTCCGCCTGTCGGGCCAGATGCTCCGAGGTTCAGTCGGCAGCTATTTCAGGACGAGATAGCTGCAGACGTTCCTCAGGTTCGTATGCCTGAGGTTCATTGGGAGCCGAAGACGAGTCCGACGACGTCTGCTGCTGACTCGACTGAGGGTCATACTCTCCCAAATCAGCTCTACCTCCCGTACAACATTCCTGCGATACCGGAGGTCGACTATCGTGGTGTGCCCATATGGTCTGATATGCCTCAGTATGTGAGTGCTGCGGAGGCATACCAGCAGCAGCCATTTGAGAACCCTGACCTCCTGATTTCGGCGAGGAGAAAAGGAAAGTCGACAGACAGGTCATAGAGTTTAAGTAACATTCGATTTTATTAATTAAATGTTTTATTAAAATTAACGCACTAATATTTAATTTTATTAACCAATCGTCGTTTATGTGATAGGGACAGCCGCTAGCAGTACAACAAGAAATACGAGAGGTGTCATATGTTTTGACACGCTCAGGAGAACTGTTGATCTGAAGGGGAGGATCCAGATCAACGAACCTCTTAATCAGGAGGTTCAGGGGAAAAAAAAACGGGACTACTCGGGTTGCGTGGGGGCACTGATTAGGAACAGAGTCCCTATGTTGTGGACCCGGTGGGCTGATGTGCGCGAAGAGATAAAGAGGGAGCTGAACAACGCCGCGTCGGTGAGTAATTTAAAAAATTTAATTTATTTATCGTAATATTTAATAATTTTCGGTATTATTACAATTGTAAAACTAATAAAATATTATCTTTAAGAAATTCTTCGAGATTGCCGAACACAAGCGGGATTGGGCGGACTCCGTGCAGAACTTGAGGTACGTTGGGAATTCCTCATCTTATAATTTGAAATATTTTATGATATTAATAATATTTCTAATGCACTTTTGTTTTTTTCGTAGGTTCAAAGAGTGGAAGAACGAGCTCCGTTCCCACTATAACGAATACGACAACCATGGTCGTATGGGTACTCCCAGAGAGTTCATGTTCAGGGAGTACGAGTGGCGTTGGTTGAAGACAGTAGACTTCAACAATCCAGTTATGCAGGTAAATACTAAACTTCACTACAAATGTTTATTTTGTTAAAATTTTAATTATTAGTTTAATTATTTTATAATTATTACACTAATATTTTTTGATGCATTTTTCTAACATTTTATTATTTGTTTGAAGCAACGTTCTCGGATAAACTCTGAGAACCGCCGCCGGAACACAACCCCCCATCATGCTGGTTCTAGGCCGTTTGCACAATATCAGGAGGAGGCGCTTAGAGATCATCCTGATAGCAACTCGTACGTGGAGACGTTCAAGATCGCTTATCCACAAGCGACAGAACAGCTCGTAAGTCGTTCATTACGATTTTAAAATTTAATTATTAATTTTACTTAATTACATATTTGTTAGAATATTAATTTTTTTTTTTCCCGTCCAATTATGAGAGAGTTAACCGGGCCGAAGAAGAGGTGTTCCAGCAAGTAGTTCGGGAGACACAACCGAACATTTCAGAGGCAGATCTGGAAGAAGCCCTGCGCCAGGTCGATCGGTCCAATGTCCAAACGGCAGCGAGGATGTTCGACGCAGCCTTCCCAAACCGCTCAAACAACTACTACTGCCGGGGTTTGGGAAGTTCTGGACTAGGGCTTCTGAAGACCACTAAGGGAGGTCAAAAGAAGGGAGGCGGGGAGAGCCAACAGGTGAGGGGGGAAGTGCGGAGATTGGCAGAAGAAAATGCAAGGTTGGCGGTCGAGTTCCAGAGATCACAGGAGGAACAACTCAGATCACAAGAGCAACACGGCAGAACACAGCAGTATTATTTAGATCTGTCCAGTTGGCATGCTGAATGCGAGAGAATTCGGCGACACAACTACGCCGGCCAACAAAACTGGTGGTATGATATGTTCGCCGCACAACAACAAAACCT
The DNA here is from genome assembly GCA_963682095.1 of Potentilla sterilis. Lineage (NCBI taxonomy): Eukaryota > Viridiplantae > Streptophyta > Magnoliopsida > Rosales > Rosaceae > Potentilla > Potentilla sterilis. The sequence goes on from OY821764.1 coordinate 3,219,563, forward strand.
TGAACCCCGCCCCCGTTTCAGCCGTTATTTGAACCTCCAATGCCTCAACCTCCCGAGTTCGGTCAGCAGGATGACGAACATGATGGAGAGCAGGATGCTGGGGATGACGTGGTGGACTTTAGTGGTTTAGGTGATGATTAGGGTTATATTTTATGTATATTGGAACAAATTAAATAATAAGTCATTTAGACGTGTTTCTTGTTGGTGCAAATGCATGGACTGTCTTTGTGATTTGCAGGTTGCCTGGAATGGTAATTTAGAAAATAATTTAATTTGTTTTCCCCAAATGTATGAATAGCCGACGATTTTGGCATTATTTCGTCGGCTATAAGTACTATAGCCGACGATTTTTACCAATTTTCGTCGGCTATAAAACTTATAGCCGACGAAAATTACATTATTTCGTCGGCTATAACTAATTAATGCCTATTAAAATATTAATATAGTTCGACGAAATAACCGACGAAATAGATGAAATCGTCGGTTATATTTCAGAACAAATAACCGACGAATTTCGTCGGCTAAAGGTTACGATATCGTCGGCCATACTCGCAAATACCCGACAAATTTCGTCGGATATTTTTCCCACGTTTGGTCGACGAAATAAATTTTCGTCGGTAACATCGTCGGCCATACTCGACTATAGCCGACGATTTCTTTATTTTCGTCGGCCATTGGTATTACCGACAGCGTTTTTCCGACGACTTATAGCCGTCGAAAATTTCGTTGGCAGAAGGAATAGCCGATGAAAAATTGCAAATTTCGTCGGCTATTCCCTCAGATCTGGTAGTGATATTTGTATTAATATTCTCATGTTTCAGGTACCCTTAATCCCCGGCTAGAACGAACCCTACTTATTCTATACTACTAACGATTGTATGGTTATTATTGCTTGATGCTCGCTTAGGCGACTCATCATTTAACCATTAGATAGATCACCAAAGTATCATTGTGTCTCAGAATTTATTCATGATAGGGCATTAAGACTATCATCTTTTGTATCATTATCTTTAGCGTTGGAGGGCGTTACTCCGAAACTTTACTAAAGATTATGCTTCCATATAATGAGCATAGCTAATGAAGGATCTTAAGAGGGGGATCATATGCACTTTTAAATGCATAGATGGTGCTTCCATTGACTTGGAGGAAGACTTGGGTGACGTGAATGTCATCTTTAAGCCATGAGCATTGCTCATGACGCTGCCAAATATTCTTTTGGCAATCTTTGATCCAAAGCTTCTTTGCTAGAAAAAAAAACGATGTCCATGGCTTTCTTGTATATATGGATCATCAAAACATGTCCAAAGTTCCGGACGATGTATGTTGGAGTCTATATGAGTCGCCAATTCACAATATCATAATATACGTGAAATATATTCACAATATGAACTCTTAAGTTGTGCACATTCATTAGAAGCGATACATAAGAAATCTTTTCAATTTTCAAAATGAATTTCAAGGTGATAAACGTTGGCACGAATATCTTTGAGTAGTGAGCAATGTTCGATTGGTTCTTTATGCATAGATAGCATATGTGACTTTGAATCATAATGTCATAAGGCATGGAAACTTTGAGCATGAGAATGCTCTATAATTATTTGTGATGATCTAGTCATCATAGTCACAATGGATTTATGATATCCATGAAGATTAGCTACACACTCAATGTCTCTATGATACATTCATAAGAGTGTAGAGACAAGGTTTTATGCCAAGTCATATAAACCAGAATATATACTAAATTCCTATAGAGTGAGTTACATGGCGTGTAGTATCACAAGATAAAACATAGGCATGCTTAAAGGCATAGTAAATACATCCGTTAATACTAAAAAATATAGCCGGAAAACAACCAAATGAGCCAACATCAATACTATATAGACATAAATGTCTAAAAACTAAGTATTAAGGATCGAGGCCATGAGCTAGCTATCCGAGGCTGAAGCCAAGCTAGAGTTGAAGTCAAGCCGAAGCAAGGCAAGAGAAAGGTCAGGGTCTTGTATAGGCGAGTGCAACGTTGCCAAGGCCGAAGCCGAGGTAGTGCACGGGCGGGCCGAGACAGAGCAAATGCAAAGGCACGCCAAGGCCGAAATCAAGGCGTGTCGAGACAAAGACAAAGGCTTATGGGGCTGAGGCTTGATGTTGGAGTCCATGTAATACCCCATGCATTTTAAAAAGCAAATTAATTATATTTGCAAAATGCAAATGACTCATTATTTATATTTGTATTGAGACGAGCTAGCTGGTGTATGCCGGGAAATCTAACTGAACCCGATGAGTACTGAGAATGCACGAAAATTGAAAATGTAAGGATCTGAGATGATATTGCTCTAATTACAAAATTTTCACAGATATTGCTTATTAAATATTTATATCCAAGGTAGTAAGTGATTAAAATAAAAATAATAATAAAAAAGGAAATCAAAAAGGGGAGAAGCGGGAAACTAGAACTGTGAGGCCCGGAAATATTGACAAGATAAGTTGAGATCGTGTTAGAATTATTTTACGATCTCGGTAATTAAATGAGAGTCATCGGAACTATTTTTCAGGATTTTTCACAAGGGGAAATTCTTAATTTAAGAGTTTGGTATTAAATTGCACGTCACGATGAGTTCGTGAGAATTTTCAGTGAATTTGTCGGATACCCAATCTATTTTATATGATTTTCCAAAGTTGAATTATTAAGAAATTATAAAAAAATCAGAATTTCTATTTGAGTGATCTGAGCCGTCTAATCTCACCGTTAAAACCTAGTCATTGGATTCAGGCTGGTGATACCTGTATATGTATAATACGTGACAGAGGGGAAGAGCCGAGAACCATCGAGTCCTAGGGCGATGTGCTGCCTCACTGACTCGGCTGAAGCACAGAGGAAGATCAAGCAGAACCTCTCCGTCCGGCCACCTCCTGACGCCGGGCTACCTCTGTCTGGACTAGCTCGACGTTGTAGACCAGCTTGTAGCTTTGGTTCGTCCTATCGTCACCAGAGTAGGAGGAATCGAAGGCTGAAAGCTCTTACTGTTCTGGTTTCATCGACTAGCTTATAGCTGCTCCATGGCGTCTCCGGTTACTGTTTGGTTTCTTCCTGGTTGATGGAGTTTCTGGTTTCTCTTGGCTTAGTTTCAATCTTCTTCGATTTCTTATATCATTTTTGCTACGATTAATTAACTACTTGTGAGTTTGAGATTACGTGATGACATAAGTTTGGTGGATTTGGGATATTGGGTTTTTGGCGTAATAGTTCAAAGCTGAAGAACTAATGTTTGAGACTCATTGTAAAATCAATTGTTGCTATTGCTTATCTGGGTTATTGCCATGATTCAATTTCTAATCTTGAGTTGTTTATCTGGTGTTGTGAATTAGAAGAACTAGGCCTCCATTTGATAAAGAATGATTATCTGATATACAATAGGTCATCATTCCAGTATCTTGTGATTGGGTTTAGACTGATTTTTAAGTCTAATTGATTTTTGATGTTCTCATATGAGACTCGATTACAAATTTATTTTCATAACACCTTAATTCCGGATTAATCTCTCTTAATCTGGGTCAGGGTGTTACAAAATGGTATTAGAGCAGGGATATGATACCTGGCTATGATCTATAAGAGGAATCATGGGTTGAATTACGGTGGATTGATTTTTGTTGAAACACTTGTTTTCGTATTAATTATTCGTGTTAAATCACTGACGTGGTTCTTGTTTTATGTGAGTTAAGTATATTGTGTAATATATACGACCGCAATTCCTTACAGAAAGTTTGGAATTGGTCGAAGTTTGTTATTCAACTGGTATGTGTAGTCCAGTTTTTGTTTCTCCTTATCAGGAGTGGTTGTATGGTTGTACTTGTATAATTTCAGTTAACGTAGCTCCATATAGGAGAGAAAACCCCCGTAAGGGTATTGTTCAATCCCTTTTAATTGATGTTAGGGATTCATAGCTCTTGCCGATTTATCATGTAGTGATGCTATGTCATTTATGCTATTGCTTCATCCAAGAGCCAAAAGTTAAGTTTTGAGTCAAACTAAATCCCAATCATTCTTATTGATTTGTTATGTTACTGAAATATAAGCTGCCGTCCTTGAACTTTACTTTGATCTTATGAATTCTATATGTTTACATGTATTTCTAGCTGAAAGCCGGGCTACAGTAAGGTTTTATGAGTGTATACATGGCTAGAAGTTTAATTACATCTTCAGTTTTTTTTTCCTTATAATATCTTACTGGTATCAAGATATCATACATATGAAGGTAAGGGTTAAACAAGCCTCCTTACTAGATTTTGAAGGGGTTGCAGCTTGTGGTGGCACAAAATTCTGTTGAGGTGCGCCTTGAGGTCTTGGATAGAATCCTGGAGGAGCAAGGTTGTAGCCTTGAGTTTGAGGAGGGTTGAGGACATTATCGTTATTACTCCACCGGAAGTTAGGATGATTTCTCATCCCTGGATTGTAGGTGTTGGAGAAAGGGTCGTTCCTCGGATTAGCTTGATTATAACCTCGTACAACTTAAGCGTTTTCGATCACCGCATTATCTTGAATTTCAGGACACTGACCAGCTGTGTGTCCCTTAACACAACACAATCCACAAACAGAAGCAGATTTCGTTGTCAGCACTTGAGTGACAAGTGTTGTAAGCTTGTTAAGCTTGTCTTCAAGGTGGCTTACTTCATTAACTTTAGCTCTAGCTGTGAGGCCATCATACTGTTGAGCAACTTCTGCACGATTCTTGATCAATGCTTCACAATCCGCTAAGCTCTTATTAGAAAAGACTCCTCCAGCTGCAGCATCTAGAAGTTGTCGCTCCAATAGATTCAGTCCCTCATACAAAAGATTGAGTAGCTGACCTTGTGTCATATTGTGCTAAGGACATTGTTTTATGAGTGATTTGTACCTCTGAGGTGATGCGCTTTCTCAATACGGTGCTCTTAGATGCTGGAAAGAATTTATCCAAGAATGTTCTCACCATCTCCTCCCAAGAATTAATATAGTTGTCTGTGTTAGCGTGAGTCAAGGAGTCAGTTTAGGAATGTAAATAACTTGTTATTGCTTTCCTATTCTATGTGTGTAGTACATGTAGTACATAGTACGTAGGGTTTGTACATCTTGTATCAGTATATATAGCCTCCACTGTGACATGAATAATATATCAGAAAATTATTCTCCCAAATTGTGTTATATTTGACTTGGTATCAGAGCAAAGATCCGAAAGGACTTTGTCTCTTTATTTTCCGCTGCAATTCTTCGTCTGACGTTGGTTCTCTGTCAGACGTGTGAAGAATATTATCTTCTTCTAAACCCCATTGTTAGGGTTTATTGTCTCAAAATTATCAAATCGTCTGGCGTTGGTTCTTTGTCAGACTCCACAGCCATTGTGCTTGTTCTTTGTTTTGTTCGTGCCTTTGACCTTTGACCTTTGAACTTTGACCTTGGTTTTTTGGTCTTCAACCCGTTCGTGCCTACCGTTGCTGTCCTCTGTCAGCTTCCGTTCCAGCCGGCGTCGTCCTCTGTCAGCTTCTGTTCCAGCCGGCGTCGTCCTCGGCTCAGCACTCCGGCGCCGTCCTCAGCCACCTTGACCCTGACGGTGTCGTCCTCGGCTCAACCCTCCGGCGTCACCCTCAACCGTTTCCCAGCCGGCGTCGTCCACAGATCCGGCGTCGTCCCCTCCTCTCTCTCGAACCGGAACGTCACCACTCTCCGGCGTCACCACTGCCGGCGTCACCATCATCACTCCGGCGTCGTTCCTTCCTCAACCGGTCCGGGTCCTCAAAAACCCAGAAACGGGAAAAACGAAAGAAAAAAAAAAACAGAACACCCGGTCCCTGCTAACCCGACCCGACTCTGCTGACCCGATCCTGCTTTCCGACCCGAACCGACCCGGATACTGCTTCTGCCTCTAGGTCTGACCCGGTTCAATCCTTTATTGTTTTCTTTTGCTCCATAAATTACTACTATTTGGTATTTGTGTTGCAATGGGTTCTGGAGATGAAAGTTCTCAGGTGAAAGATGTTCAAACACTTGAAGTATCGGTCAAGAATTCTGAAAGTGGTTCCTTTGGGGGTGACAAACTCAATGGAACCAATTTCCGAAAATGGAAGAAAATCATGACGGCTCATCTCCGAGGGATGCACAAGATGGGGCATGTAACTGGGGCTATTGAGGTCCCTAGTGAAAGTGATGTTGATGCCTACACTAAGTGGGAAGATGATGATGGTCTTGTGATGTCAGTTTTATACAAGGCCATGAATGAGGACATAGTCGATATGGTGGAACAATGTGACACAGCTCAGGCAATCTGGAAAACGTTGGAGGACTTATATGCTAATGAATCAGATTTTATACAGGTTCATGAGTTGATATGCACTGCTTCAGCAATGCAACAAAATGGGCAGCCAGTGGCACAGTTTTTCACCAAGCTGAAGAACATTTGGGCTGAAATTGATGCAAAACGTCCTTGCAAGATCAAGAATCAGGAGGATCTTGTTTGGTACTTGAAGGAGAAAGAGCTTGAGCGAGTTCACCACTTTCTGAAAGGCCTTGATGCAAAACATAACAGTGCCAAGGGAGAGTTGCTCAGAATGACAGAACCTCCTAGTTTGACTACAGCTTTCACATACATCCGTAAGGATGAGTCTCAGCAGGAAAGTCTTACTCAAGCACAACATGAAGTCTCTAGTCTCACTGTTCAAGCGAAAGCACCAGCACCACTCCTTCAGCAATCTAGTTCAGTTCCACTCCACAGGCAAGGACCGCCACCAGGCTTTGGGGACCAACCTCGTCCCCCTTGCTCTTATTGCAAGGGTGACCATCCTCGTGAGACTTGTTGGAAGTTGTACCCTCATCTTAGGCCTAAGAGGCCTATTTATCGTCCCAAGGCGAAAGCAGCTATCCAGTTGGTCCAAGAACCCGACATCTATGGTGTATCCGGACACGACCATCATACCGCAGAAGGCGCTACACCCGCAGCATCGGTGGCTAGTCGTGGCAAGATAGGTATGGCCTTAAATATTTCTAGCTTTGTTGGTGGTGATACATGGATTATTGATTCAGGTGCTTCAGATCATATGACTTATGACAAATCTTATTTTACTGAGTTATCCTCTCCACCAGTACCATATGTTACTAATGCTAATGGTGAAGCCTTCCCTGTGTTAGGAAAGGGGTCAGTTCGTATCACTCCCACAATAGTACTACAAAATGTGTTATATGTGCCTGCTTTATCTCATCATTTGATATCTGTCCCACAGTTGAATGTTGAATCCAAATGCTCTGTGACCTTTTTTCCTATGTATGTGATTTTTCAGGATCTTCTCACTGGGGAGTTACTAGGTCGGGGGTACTTGAGGGGCAGGCTGTTTCGTCTGGACCGGACATATGTCGGAGAGAAACCAGGAGCACAGCCACGGACCGCTTTAATGTCAACTTCTGACAGGCTAGGTGAAGTTTGGTTATGGCATCGTCGCTTAGGGCATCCATCTTTTAGTGTTATGAAAAAATCCATGCCTTCTTTGTTTATTGGTGTGGACGAGTCAGTCTTACATTGTGAAACCTGTGTTTTGGGCAAGAGTCATCGCTCAACTTATTCACCTCGTATTTCTAATAAAAGTGTCGTTCCTTTTGAATTAATCCATTCTGATGTTTGGGGACCTTCAAAGGAACCTACTGTGTCTGGTATGCGATATTATGTGTCATTTATAGATGATTGTACACGTCTTACTTGGGTTGTTCTTCTTAAAACTAAGGATGAGGTTTTTCCGGCTTTTCAAGCCTTCCTTTCTGAAGTCCAAACACAATACAATGCAAAAATTAAAGTTCTTCGTTCTGATAATGGGGGAGAATATGTGAATCATGTCTTTCAGTCTTTTCTACAAACACATGGGATTATCCACCAGAAAACATGTCCTTACACACCTGAACAAAATGGGGTCTCTGAAAGGAAAAATCGCCACTTACTTGATATGGCTCGTTGTATTCTTTTCAGTGCACATTGTCCTAAGGATCTCTGGGGTGATGCTATCATCGCATCTACCCATCTTATTAATCGTCTTCCATCTAGTGTCCTCCAGGGAAAGGTACCATTTGAGGTACTGGCTTCTTATGTCACTTTATCTTCCTTTCATAATCTCCCTGCTCGTGTTTTTGGTTGTGTTGCTTTCGTCCATATACCAAAGAGTCAAAGGTCAAGTAAGTTGGATGCCCGGGCGCTGAAATGTGTGTTTGTTGGCTATGGGGGACATCAAAAATGATATAAGTGCTACCATCCACCTACTGGGAAGTATTATGTCACTATGGATGTCACTTTCTTTGAGGACATGAGCTATTACACCTCTTCTGATACTGCTCTTCAGGGGGAGCATTCATATTTTGAAGAGCTGTATCATGGAGAGGGGGAGATAGGTCATTCAGTTGAGGTTACTAAGGTTACTGATGCATCAGCTTCACATGCACCAGATGGAGAGGGGGAGATAGGTCATTCAGTTGAGGTTACTGATGCATCAGCTTCACATGTACCAGTTACCCCAGAGGTTCAGGAATCAGAGGCTGATAGACAAGTACCAGAAGCTGCCCCTCCTGCCTTGCCTGCTGTTACTAATACCCCTGACTCATGTCTCCCTGGTACAGAAGATCTTCAATCTGAGGTTAGTGATCCTATTGGGATTAATACTAGTGATGCTAATAGTAGACAATATGTGTTACCAAATAGGTCTACTAGGGGTAAACCAGCAAAAAAGTATGAACCTACCCTTCAAGCTAAAGCTAAGTATCCAGTGACAAATTTTATGTCTACCAAGAGATTGTCTAAGTCATATGAATCATTTGTGAATCAAATATCTGCTGTATCAGTACCTAACAAAGTGCAGGATGCGTTGGGAGATCCAAAATGGAGGAAAGCAATGGATGAGGAGATGGAAGCATTACAGAAGAACAATACTTGGGAGCTTATATCCCCACCACATGGAAAGAAGACTGTGGGATGTCGATGGGTGTTTACAGTGAAGCATAATCCAGATGGGTCAGTGAGTCGATATAAAGCACGCCTGGTGGCAAAAGGATTCACTCAGACATACGGCATTGACTATGATGAGACATTTGCACCAGTTGCAAAGATGAATACTATCCGGGTATTGCTCTCTCTTGCTGCTAACTTAAACTGGCCTCTTAGACAGTTTGATGTCAAAAATGCTTTCCTTCATGGAGAACTTGTGGAGGAAGTGTATATGGATCTTCCACCTGGATATAAAACTGCTCCTTCAGGTAACTTTGTGTGCAGATTGAGAAAGTCGTTGTATGGTCTTAAACAATCACCTCGTGCTTGGTTTGGAAGGTTTTCACAGTTCATGAGGAAGATTGGTTATAAGCAGAGTAACTCAGACCACACGTTGTTTCTCAGACATCAACAAGGGAAGGTAACAGCTCTGATCATATATGTTGATGATATGGTTGTTACTGGTAATGATACTGTTGAGATAGATAGATTGCAAAAACAGCTAGCCACAGAGTTTGAGATGAAGGACCTTGGTGCACTCAAGTACTTCTTGGGCATTGAGGTAGCCAGGGGGAGTGAGGGTATTTATCTGTGTCAGAGGAAGTATATACTTGATCTATTAGCAGAGACAGGTATGTTGGATTGTACTCCAATTGACACTCCTATTGAGCAGAATCACCGATTAGCAGAGTATCCTGATCAGGTACCTACCGACAAGCCTCGTTATCAGAGGTTAGTTGGACGTCTGATTTATTTAGCACACACCAGACCTGATGTTGCATATGCAGTAAGTGTGGTGAGTCAGTTCATGCATAATCCCAGTGTAGATCACATGGATGCTGTTGTGAGAATTTTGAGGTACCTGAAGTCAGCTCCTGGGAGAGGAGTAATGTTTTCTAAACACAACAATATTCTTGAGGTTTCTGGTTTTACAGATGCAGACTGGGCTGGAAATATTACAGATCGGAGGTCTACATCAGGATATTTTACCTTTGTGGGAGGTAATCTTGTTACTTGGAAGAGTAAGAAGCAAAAGGTGGTGGCTCGGTCTAGTGCTGAAGCAGAATATAGAGGTATGGCTCATGGAGTGTGCGAGTTGTTATGGCTGAAAAATGTGTTACGAGATTTAGGAGTTAAGCCCAAGTGTGCTATGCAGTTGTATTGTGATAACAAGGCAGCCATTGACATCTCACAGAATCCTGTGCAACATGATCGTACTAAACACGTGGAGGTTGATCGTCACTTTATAAAGGAGAAGCTAGATGCTAAGATAATTAGCTTTCCCTTTGTCCCTACAGAAGAGCAACTTGCTGATATACTCACAAAAGGAGTTTCTAAGAAGGCCTTTTATGACTCACTTAGCAAGTTGGGCATGGTTGATGTATATGCGCCAACTTGAGGGGGAGTGTTAGCGTGAGTCAAGGAGTCAGTTTAGGAATGTAAATAACTTGTTATTGCTTTCCTATTCTATGTGTGTAGTACATGTAGTACATAGTACGTAGGGTTTGTACATCTTGTATCAGTATATATAGCCTCCACTGTGACATGAATAATATATCAGAAAATTATTCTCCCAAATTGTGTTATATTTGACTGTCTGGAAGATCAAACAACCAATCTCTCACTTTGTCTTCCAAAGAGAATGGAAACACTCTGAGCTTCATGATTTGTAAGTCTGCACTGGCAGGTAGCATCTGCACACACACAAACTGAAATTGTTTCAGATGCTTGTTGGGGTCTTCTATAGCAAATCCATGTAAAATTGGCAATCTATGCAGCAGCCCGGATTTCAACTCAAAATCATTTGTCTTTCCTTGTGCAGGGGCTGGCATGTTTATGCAGGTGAGAGTAACCTCAGCAATTTGGTTTCTTGTTTGTTCCCTCAAAGTAGCCATCCTTGTAGGCTTCGTCTCCTCCTGCTCTTGAACAAGTTCTTCTTCGTCTTCAGGTTCAATAAATTCTCCTTCATCGAATTCTTGTTCTTCCACAGTGCCTGCTGCCTTGGTGAAACCCAATTGAGCAGTATAACTCGCAGCTTCTTGTTTCTGTTTCCTTTGTTCACGAAGGGACTTCTCAATCTCTTGGTTGTAGGGCTGGAGTTCTTCTTGCTGGTTTGTCCTTGTATTCATACGAGAGCAGTTTGAAATTTTTTATTTTTTTTCCTTCTGTAGAACGAAACAAAAGAGAGGGGTAGACGTATGAAGTTAGGAGGACATGCAAATATGCGTCTTTCTTTAACACAAGGTACGTCTCTCTCTTTTTTTTTTTTTTTTTTATTTCTTTTTTTTTTATGTTCGTTCTCTTCCAAATGAATCCCTTCTTAATTGTGAAACTGATTCTTTCTATTAGTTAGGAGAGGGAAGTTGTAATCAACTTTGGTTAGAATACCCACACTACCAGATCCGAGGGCATAGCCGACGAAAAAATTTTCGTCGACTATGCCGAAATTTCGTCGGCTATACCTTTTGCCGACGAAATTTTCGTCGGCTATAATTCGTCGGAAAAACGCCGTTGGCTATACCAATGGCCGACGAAAAAAAGGAAATCGTCGGCTATATGCGAGTATGGCCGACGACTTTACCGACGAAGCATCATTTCGTCGACCAAACCTTGGCAAAATATCCGACGAAATTCGTCGGGTATTTTCAAGTATGGCCGAAGATATCGTAAACTACAGCCGACGAAATTCGTTGGCTATTTGTTCTGAAATATAGCCGACGATTTCATCTATTTCGTCGGTTATTCCGTCGAAATATATTAATATTTTAATAGGCATTAATTAGTTATAGCCGACGAAATAAGGTAATTTTCGTCGGCTATAAGACTTATAGCCGACGAATATTGGTAAAAATCGTCGGCTATAGTGCTTATAGCCGACGAAATAATGCCAAAATCGTCGACTATTCTTACATTTGGTGAAAAAAAAATTAAATTATTTTCTAAATTACCATTCCAAGCAACCTGCAAATCACAAAGACAGTCCATGCATTTGCACCAACAAGAAACACGTCTAAATGACTTATTATTTAATTAGTTCCAATATACATAAAATATAACCCTAATCATCACCTAAACCACTAAAGTCCACCAGGTTATCCCCAGCATCCTGCTCTCCATCATGCTCGTCATCCTGCTGACCGAACTCGGGAGGTTGAGGCATTGGAGGTTCAACTAACGGCTGAAACGGGGGCAGGGGTTCAAGGCTTTGTTGTTGTGCGGTGAACATCTCATACCACCAGTTTTGTTGGCCGGCGTAGTTGTGTTGCCGAATTCTCTCGCATTCAGCATGCCAACTGGACAGATCTAAATAATACTGCTGTGTTCTCCGGTGGTGCTCTTGTGTTCTGCGGTGTAGCTCCTGTGATCTGCGTTGTTCCTCCTGTGATCTCTGGAACTCGGCCGCCAACCTGGCATTTTCTTCGTCCAATCTCCGCACTTCCCCCCTCACCTGTTGGCTCTCCCCGCCTCCCTTCTTTTGACCTCCCTTAGTGGTCTTCAGGAGTCCTAGTCCAGAACTTCCCAAACCCCGGCAGTAGTAGTTGTTTGAGCGGTTTGAGAAGGCTGCGTCAAACATCCTCACTGCCGTTTGGACATTGGACTGGTCGACCTGGCGCAGGGCTTCTTCCAGATCTGCCTCTGAAATGTTCGGTTGTGTCTCCCGAACTACTTGCTGGAACACCTCTTCTTCGGCCCGGTTAACCCTCTCATAATTGGACGGGAAAAAAAAAAATTAATATTCTAACAAATATGTAATTAAGTAAAATTAATAATTCAATTTTAAAATCGTAATGAACGACTTACGAGCTGTTCTGTCGCTTGTGGATAAGCGATCTTGAACGTCTCCACGTACGGGTTGCTATCAGGATGATCTCTAAGTGCCTCCTCCTGATATTGTGCAAACGGCCTAGAACCAGCATGATGGGGGGTTGTGTTCCGGCCGCGGTTCTCAGAGTTTATCCGAGAACGTTGCTTCAAACAAATAATAAAATGTTAGAAAAATGCATAAAAAAATGTTAGTGTAATAATTATAAAATAATTAAACTAATAATTAAAATTTTAACAAAATAAACATTTGTAGTGAAGTTTAGTATTTACCTGCATAACTGGGTTGTTGAAGTCTACTGTCTTCAACCAACGCCACTCGTACTCCCTGAACATGAACTCCCTGGGAGTACCCATACGACCAAGGTTGTCGTATTCGTTATAGTGGGAACGGAGCTCGTTCTTCCACTCTTTGAACCTACGAAAAAAACAAAAGTGCATTAGAAATATTATTAATATCATAAAATATTAATAATTATAAGATGAGGAATTCCCAACGTACCTCAAGTTCTGCACGGAGTCCGCCCAATCCCGCTTGTGTTCGGCAATCTCGAAGAATTTCTTAAAGATAATATTTTATTAGTTTTACAATTGTAATAATACCGAAAATTATTAAATATTACGATAAATAAATTAAATTTTTTAAATTACTCACCGACGCGGCGTTGTTCATCTCCCTCTTTATCTCTTCGGGCACATCAGCCCACCGGGTCCACAACATAGGGACTCTTTCCCTAATCAGTGCCCCCACGCAACCCGAGTAGTCGCGTTTTTTCTTCCCCTGAACCTCCTGATTAGGAGGTTCGTTAATCTGGATCCTCCTCCTCAGCTCAACAGTTCTCCTGAGCGTGTCAAAACATATGACACCTCTCGTGTTCCTTGTTGAACTGCTAGCGGCTGTCCCTAACACATAAACGACGATTGGTTAATAAAATTAAATATTAGTGCGTTAATTTTAATAAAACATTTAATTAATAAAATCGAATGTTACCTGAACTCGATGACCCGTCTGTCGACTTTCCTTTTCTACTCGCCGAAATCAGGAGGTCAGGGTTCTTAAATGGCTGATGCTGGTATGCCTCCGCAGCACTCACGTACTGAGGCATATCAGGCCATATGGGCGCACCACGATAGTCGATCTCCGGTATCGCAGGAATGTTGTACGGGAGGTACAGCTGGTTTGGGAGAGTAGGACCGTCAGTCGAGTCACCAGCAGACGTCGTCGGACTCGTCATCGGCTCCCGATGAACCTCAGGCATACGAACCTGAGGAACGTCTGCAGCTATCTCGTCCTGAAATAGCTGCCGACTGAACCTCGGAGCATCTGGCCCGACAGGCGGAAGTGAACTGCTCGACGGCCGCCCCGCCTGGAGAAGGGTCTGGTGCCGAGAACTCATACTCCTCCGCGGCTGGGATGAATCCGCAGTCCTCCGCGGCTGGGAAGAATCCACACTCCTCCGCGGCTGGCTGGTGGTCCTCTCAGGCTGGCTAAGGGTCCTGTCGGAGTCTGCGGAACCGGCGGAACTTCCAGAACCTCTCGATCTGGAACGACGGCCTCCGAATAACTGTCTGAATGCGTCGGCCATCTGCAGCACTCGTGGCATTAATACATTAATTAATATTAAATTATATTACATTAAATAACAAATTCTAATTAATATAATAACCAATAATACTAACATATTTCAAAAATACTAACAAATTAATATTTAAATTTTAACTAATTTTAAATAATACTAACTATTAACCTAAATATAACTATTTATATACAAATATAACTATATTTCTTTATTAACATATATATATATAATTAGACTACCAATTTATATATATAATTAATTTAACAATTTATATAACAATTTATATAATTAAAATTAAATATATAACAATTTATATACCTAAATTATAACAAATATATAACAATTAAATTTATCAACAAATATATAACAATTTATATAATTAAAATTAAATAGATAACAAATATATAACAATTTATATAATTAAAATTAAATATATAACAATTTATATACCTAAATTATAACAAATATATAACAATTAAATTTATTAACAAATATATAACAATTTATATAATTAAAATTAAATATATAACAAATATATTACAAATATATAACGAATATATAACAAATATATAACAATTTACATTATTAAAATTAAATATATAACAATTTATTAAATTAAATTAAATTGAAAAACAAAAAATAACCGGATCGGATCGGAGGAGGAGGAGGCGGAGGAGGAGGAGGAGAATTCGGCCGGATAGAGGAGGAGGAGGAGAATTCGTCGTCGATTTGAGGAGGATGAGGAGGAGAGCAGCGGTGCGGATCTGTCTGAGGCGCTGCGGAGGAGAAAGCAGAAAAACGGAGGAGAAAGCAGAAAAATGCAGAAAACGGAGGCTAGGGTTCGGTAGTTTCAAACTTATTCCCGATAGAATAGCCGACGATTAAAAAAGATTTCGTCGGCTATACTTTACTATAGCCGACGAAATCTTGAATGTCGTCGGCTATACTTTAGGCGCTCAGCAGCCGTCCGATCTCCCACATCCAACGGCGGACAATGAAAAGGCGCGGATCGCAAGAGTTTAGCCGACGAATTCGAATATTTCATCGGCTATACTTTGGACAATCAGCAGCCGTTGGATCTGAGCCATCCAACGGCGGACAATAAGCGGATCGCAAGAGTTTAGCCGACGAATTCAAATATTTCGTCGGCTAAACCTTTGGTCAAACAACGAAGTCAAACCTCTAAACGCTTTAAAACGGAAATTGGCCTGTGTAAATGACGTTTTTTAGCCTGACCTTCAACAGATAATAGTTTCAAATCAATGAGACACCACTAATCGTATAAAAATTTTCCTCAAAATATTTACCGACCGTGAGGCTACCCATAGGAAAACGGAAGTAAAAAACAGTTAACAGCTGTCGAGAGTCACACAATGGTGCAACAATATGTTGTGTGAAATTTCTATCACATAACGGTGGAAAACTGTTATGTGATTTATGATTACACAATGTAATTTTTCTCTCTATTCGGTTGTGTGATATGTTATTCATACAACATAACTATTTCTTTGTCTCATTTTGTGATTATTCAATCACATAACGTTGCACCAGAATTTCAATTTGTTGTATGATCATTGATTCAAACAAGGTTCAATTATGTATTCAGACAACGTTGGATTGTCATATAACTCCTGTTGTGTGATTATTGTATTCAGACAACATTTCGTCAACATAGAAATCTAGTTGTGTGAAAACTTTGTTCACACAACATGTCTTTGAGTTTGTTGTCTGAGTTTTACATAAAATGACCAAATGAACAGTAGCTGCTATAAAACTAAAATTGCTACAAAAAAAACCGAAATCATCCATATCATTGTCATAACCTTAATCCGGACATAATCCAAACAACCATTTAAACATAAACAAAACATTCTAGTACATGTCCATCAACTTGGCACATCAAAAGCTGATACACATAATCTACAATTGTATCAAAAACATGCCACATATAAGCATGAAATATTGTACCAGCTGAGAAACACAAAATAGATGTTTTCACTTGAACAAGAGGCTGCAACTACCTCAATCATGGCTGGACCACATATTTTTGGACAAAGTTTGCCCACTCTACTCTCACCTCATCCAAATCTGCTTGGCTATTTTCAAGGACATTCTCTCTCCTCTCCCACTAAAGTACATTCAAAATAGAGAAATGCATAAGTATCAGAAACTATTCAGAGTTTTAGAAATTAAGTAATGCAACAAACACACACTAGTACAAAAAAATCAATACACAACGGTGGAAACGAGTTGTGTGAGTTCAAATTTTCCGTTGTATATCTCGAGTTTGTGTAATTAAACGTCAGACAAGTCAGTTTTAATTTATGCTGTAAGACTTATATGTCATGTCATGGCTGGCTTGGCATGCACTGCACTTACATGCCTAGAACAGAACATATATATTTTTTTGTTGTGTAATATTGCATTTTTATTCAGTTGTCTAATTCACACAATAAATTTCATTTCTTACTTATTGAATTGTCTGATTCAGACAACTGATTTTGTTTGTTCCTTATTGAGTTGTCTAATTAGACAACAGATTTAAGTATTTGAATTGCTTATATTGTTTTAATAGAGCATTTGGTTATATCATACAGCACATAGTTGTCACAAAAGCAAAAACTATTGTATATCAAAACTGAAGCATTACCATAAAAATAGTGCCAGCTAGCCATTACCATTAGAAGATTGTATAATGTCTCATTCAAGTAGCCTGTGTAGACTATTGTACCAAACATTGCATACAAATTCCTAACTTGACCTAAAATTCTTGGACGTAATCCGGACTTATTACATTATTTGCTTTTCTTTGGAACGAAAGAGCATTCGTAGTAACTCTGCTACCTCAACACCAACTGCAAGTGCACCAGCAAGTAGGATCATATGGCAGTTGTTTCTTCTTCAACCTAGAGGCACAGAGCAGTGTAGCAGATGGTGGAGTAGAACACTGAATCACATAATCCATAAAGATCAAAACCTGAATTCAAAAAGAAAAACCCAAGTCAAAACCTCTCCACATTATCCAAGTATTTCCAGAAGACCACTTATCCATACTTACTTTCCCTCTATATGGTAATATCAATGGCCTAAATTAACACATTCTAAGGAAAATTGATTTGAATACAAATTAGAGATAAATAATGGTTGAAAGTATGCACACATATATTGTACCACCAACGATCACAAATGAACAACTCACTATAGAAATTCTAGTAGAATCATTTATGAAGCATCATCTGGTTAATAGTAGAATCATATGTCATGCTAAACCTTCATTGTAAAGGATGAGTTCAAAATAGTATAATTTGTAGAAACCATACCTTCTTTAAACCCCATTCAATTCTCTTGTTTGCTTCCAAATCGGTTGTGTTTCCAACTGCTCCAGGTTCCAACTCAAAACTAACCCTGAAGTTCTTCCACAGCAGACAAGGTACCTAACTAGTATTAAAGAAAAACCTGATATATATACATATGTCTAAGAGACTAAGAGAAAAATAAAAAAATTAGTCAAGGTCATGCCTACTGAAATCACAACGAGCAATATGCCTAGCTATCTAATAAGTTTACTGAGAAATCTGTATGCTCTTTGCTCATTGACAGAAAAATAAAACATAAAGCACATTATGCTACTTAGCAGAAACCAAACTGTTCTGTCCACCAACTACGTAGTCACACCATTTGCTAATACATGTATGTTTTCTTATTACATTTAGAGCTTGCGTGTATTTAAGGAAAGGAGAAGACATTTTCAAGTTATTTTCATGTTGTACCTAAGCAGCACCGAGGCAACATGTGGCTGCTTCACTTGATGTAATCCCTATGAAGAAATAAAAACCATGAACATTTCCCCATAATACACACCAAAATGTGAGCAGATTTAATTGTACTATGTATAAATGAGAAGACACCACAAAATATCTCACATGATTTGTTATAACAGTAGTAATGGCCTACTAAGATTACATTCCAGTTTAAAAAGATCGACAAGGATAATCAAAACAAAAGGAGATGAAATAACCTCATGATCACATTCGCTTGATAAGACCATGAAAGAACTGATGCTACCTCCACTTTGAATGCCTCCGAGAACAAATTACACCTGCATATGCATAAAATCATCAAAAGTTCACAACTATAGTGGGCAAGCAGAGAGTAGCTTCCTAGAGCTTGTTCCAGTTAGGTTTACATAATGACATGAACAAAATGAAAATGGGTTGTCCTTGTAACTCAACTAGGTACAAAGAGTTTGAGAAACCGCGATTAGGGCCAAACCACTCATCATAATGCTCTCTATACCTCTCTCTCATATTAAAGGGTGATGCTCTGTCTACCTTCCTCTCACAATTAAAAGGGTGTGGGGCTTGATCATATTTTGAGTGAAATCAATATTTCAGATACCTCTAAACGGGAAAAGAGAAGTAATACATTCATATATGTTGATAGGTGACGCACTAGATCTATAAGAAGAGGTCAAAAGGAACTTAGAAATCATATATTCCATTGAAACCAAAATGTGTCAAGATTGGCAGACTTGGGCTGGGCACATAAATCATGAAAATTGCCATATTTTGTAACTCAAAATTTTATAGGATAGACTCAAAACTCATGAATGCAATTGTTAATAGGAAGCTTAGAGAAAACATCCTGGGTCGAAATCCAAAAACACAGTTAAGATTAGCATGCCATCAAGACACGCAACAAATTGAATGAAAACAATTGTGAGCAATCACAAAGCATACTCCAGTACTGCGCCCAATTATCATGTTCTCATCACAAAACAACATTCATATTTTAAACGGAAACAAGCAAAATAAGGGAACCACATAGCTTCTCATAATCAACTCAATTTCTCAGGTATTTTTCTTTCATTAACAACAAAAACAGAAAAGTCATTCACCTGTATCAGAGCAACACAATATTCAAGCCCATGTTAACAACTAATACTAAAGAGCAAGAAGCTAACCTGTGAACTTTGGATTTCAGATTTGAATTTGGACAAGTTGGAGTCCTGGATCATCTCATTCTATATATTCACACAAAGATTGTGAAGATGTCCGATCCTTAAAGATTGACCTTCCAGTTCCTATTTATTTCAGTACACTCGTTCTTTACTACAAATGTTCCACTAATCTTGATAAAATTTACTGCACTTCATGATACCTTGGTTTCGTGACCTGTAAATACAACAGCCGCAACTATGTATTCCGTGTTCCTAAGACTGCATCCCTGAAAAGAAATGAGTAAGCCATGTCAGTTTCACCAATTTTGAGTCAGTCAAAATCAAAATCAGCATCAATATACAAAACCAAATTACATTTAACAATAGAGAGAATCACTGCATTATTATTACGGTAAAAACAATAGTTCTGGCATACCACATGACGGAACTAATAATATTCAGTACTGCAACAATTCATAAAAGACTACTCTTTTGGGATGCATAAGTATATTTGCAACAAACAGGGGTGGCCACATTGAAATCACCTTCTTGATACAATTCCACCAAATATAAAATAGCAAGGAAAATGAAATTATGAGAAATAAATATCATACACGAAGAAGAAGAAGAAGATGGTTAGGAGAGAGAGGCAGTGTCTGCTTGTCAATAATGAGATTGCCAGTGAAAGTGTACAGTGAATTACACTGCACTTCTCCTGTAATTAGGCATAGAGTATTCATTAGATTGAGACAACACTTGAATTCAACCATTAAGATTAACAACCATTACATTTCACATGAGTACTTGAATCACCCACTGACAGACACCAAGTATACAAACGTGCATTTATATGGACTGATAAGTGTATTAACAAGAATCCCAAACCTTTAAATTCAGATGCTTTCTCAGGAGTCAAGTAATCCCAAGTCTTTTCCAAAGCTTTTCTGATTTTTAAATTTGTTTCCCCATCCAAATTTGCAGTCTGCACCAGGAGGATTTTTTTTAAAAAAAAAAAAAAAAAGAAGAAACGGGGAGAACCTGTCCATTATACATGAATAAATATTCACTTGCTAAACATTAAAAAAGATAAAAGGAAAACCTCAATGTAGCAGACACCATTTGCGTTTGTAGTTGCAACTTAAAGCAGATCCGCAGGGAAGAATGCGTTTTACTTAATCTGTGGCCAAGTGAAACATCAGCTTCTACAAAAGTGACTAAAATCTCCTACTCCGTACTACATACTCACACTATTCCCTTACAAGACTGTAAAAAGTCTTCATAAAATAAAATCAAATGGTTGGCTTTTTGCAAGCAATGGTGCTTCAAGTTCAATTGAAAGTGTAATACTTCAAAGCCCTGATTTCAATATCAATCATAATTCAAAGCCCACAATTCTATAAATTGAAAGAAAAGGAAACATACTTGAACATGATGATGTCGCTGATGAGAGTGACCTAGAGAGCGGCGACGAACGTGGTGGAGAAGTTGAGAAGATGAGCCAGCTTCAGGAGAGGCGTAGTTGAGTTTTGAGGTTTCTGATTGTGACTTGATTTCGGGTAAGGTTTTAGTCGACTTGCAGCAAAGCTATTAGCAACAAAGCCGGACTGAGAAAGGAGGGAGAGTGTGGAAGAAGCGAGATGGGCTGCGTTTCCAAGTCCATGTTCACCCAAGGAACCACAATCCACTTCCAACCTCCACGGCGCCCCTACCTCGCCGCCGCCACCACCTCCGCTGCGCTCAACTCCACTCCACTCTTCTCCTCCCTTCATCTCAACTCACCGCCACAATTCCGCTCTCACGTCCTGCCACCTCATCCGTTCGAATCATCTTCATGGTGGTGGCACGACAACAGCGGCAGCGGTTCGTCTCATAACCTCATCCTATTCTTGTCTATACTCCTAGCCGTCGTGGCCTGTTGCTTCTGCCAGCTCAGGCTGGCGTATGCCCTAGCGTCGGAGGAGGACGTAGAGTCGGTGTGGGAGGTGAAGGGAGGCAAGTGGACCAAGCTCGTCCCTGATTTTGTGAGGGACGGCTTTGTTGCTGATAGCGGCGGCGGCCTGGGTTCAGTGACCTTTGAGAGTCTTCTCGAGCGGAGATCAATTCGATACCGGCTTTCGATCATCTCGTCGATGACGAACTCACTGGAAGGCGTCGTTGAGGAGAGAGAGAGTTTAGATCTGGAGATTTTGGGGAGAGACTGAGAGACTGAGAGCTGAGGGGACTGAGCGAGATTTTGAAGAGAGAGACGGGTTTTTGTGAAGAGAGATTTGAGATTTGTGAGTTTTGTGAGAGTAATAGAGCTGTGGGTCTTTGTGAAGAGAGAGAACCCGAGAGTTGAATTGAATGTGTCTTAAAAATTTGCCAAGTTTCTAACACAACAGAAAATAAAAATTTGGCTCAAATGTTTTTACAAAAGAGGGAAATTTACCGCCGACCTAAAATTTGACAAGTTTGGTCTGGCATTAGGTTTTTCCTTCATACAACTGAAGACTTTCAAATTATTGTACCAATTTTTTTTTCTTTACACTAGGTATAACATAGGTGTGTTCTTGTAGAAGCTTCAAAACAATTGCACAACAGAAAAGAAAATAGTTGTTGTGAGAATTGTAACACGTGTATGTTTTCAAAACCAAAAAACTATAGAGGTAAATTTCCTGCTTTGAGAAATGCTACCCCCAAGCCATTGGAGCCAAAATGAATGTGGGGGAATGACAAGCAAAACAAGTAATACAACAGAACTACAAAATTCTATTGTACAAGTATTTGTCACATTGCACTTAGTGATACCTAATGCAAGATGTGACATTATCACACAACACAAAACAAGAACTTTGTTGTATGTCCATCTAGACCTTGCCCAAATTTGAGTTTCAATATCGGAGGGAGTTCTGCCGCCAAGATTTTCATCCTACATACAACAGAAAATATGTGTCAGAGTTGTGTGACAAAATCTAAGAAAAAGTTTTTCAGAGTATAGAAAATGTGTACCCTCATACAACACAAATTAATCAGTTTAGGTTGTGTAAAGCAGTTCAGTCATTCATACAATTAATTTCTTCCAAATTGTTGTCTGATATGTGTTGTGTAGTGACATTTTTGTACTAGTGACAAGCTAACCAACTTAAACTCATTTATTGGTAGGTTTTATACCTTGGTAGCAAACAACGATGTGTCCTTGTCTTCAATGATCTCCTTCATGATAAGGTACAGGTAGACATACGTATACAATTTCATTATTGATAAAAATGCTAGAGGCCAGCCTCTAAAGAACCACAAAAAGACTGACAGCATAAGAGGCAAAAATAGACAGAGGGATATAGAAAGTGATTTGCCAACCAGATATCACCACCAAAAGCAGTTCAAAAAAAAGGAAGTTCAATACTAGATTATCTCTTATATCCTGCCAAAACACAAGGATCACCACCTGCACTTCTCTCTAAATCAACTTCAACTGTTCCATCATTTTGTATCATGACGATCTCAACAATTAGTTTTTTCTGAAAACCAAACAAGAAAAACAATCAACAGTCAAGAAATGAAATAAACATGATGAACATACATTAAAATAAACCATATACTTTAAATACAGTTGTAGTGACTTGGGAGGGGATGGAGGTTAACTAGAGGCCACAGTAAACGGAGCTGCTAAATTATTCAGCAGCATATAGCTCAAGTTATGTGATTATACTCATTTCATAATCAAGTATTGAAGCAATATAGGATGGTGTAAGGCGGGGACTCTCGTACACTATCATGCTCAGAAATTAAACAATATGTGGCATTATTTGCATCATGAAGTTGCAGCGTCATACCGGAAACTATCTATCCTAGATAGCAAGTTATTACATGTTCTGATTAAAGTACTTGACATCAGAAAGACTAAGCTCTACATAGAAAAAGTACCTACAGTATCTTAGCAAGCAATCTACATGTCAAACGCACATGCAAAACATGCTACATGTGACCCATTATAACTCAAGTGCAGTTGGACGACCAACATCAGGGGGCTTGCTGAGATCATAAAATTACCATTGAGAACTCTAAATCATACATAACAATATGAGGCTTTTGGCTTCTCCCCCGATTGCCAATCATTCAGGTGTATGCTCTAATTTTAACATAAAGCATATCTTTCCTAACTTAAGCACTTATGTGAAAGGATATGTTAGAAGTAGAGATGAAAATGGGAACACTCAACAGAATGCATATTATGTTCATATCTACCCTTTCACGTTCGGACAGTCTATCCAGCTTTAGATCATGCCTGCGACTTTCCCGGCCTCCTCTCCGTCATTGATCTAGCAAATTTAATCTCATGCTCATCAATTAACAAATTCTTGGGAGTGCCAATAGGTGCTGTGATCCAATGGTCCAAGCCTTCAGGAAGACATGCATAGACATCAGTAAGCGTATGTACCATTAATTCTAAACAAAAGCAGAAGAAAGGCAGTAACTGATGATTTGTAAGTTATATAGGACAAATAAACCAGATAATTACTCCACCATCCTATATATCAATTCTAAGCTCTCCTCCATTTAATAAAATCTAGCATACAGTATATAACTTAGTTGGTGGTACATTATCAATTCTAAGCTCTCCTCCATTTATTAAAATCTAGCATATAACATATAACTTAGTTGGTCATACTGATACATTTTTGCACGTTTCTTCCATATAGCTTTCAGTAAACAGAAAGACTCTCATCAATATCTTCACTTTAAGGCTCCAATATGGTAGACAAATGTTTAACCAAAACAAGCAGCACTAACCTCTCCGAGGTAAAGAACCAACATCGAACTCTTTAGACAGAAAAATCTCCAAAACCAGAGAACGCCCTGCCGAATTTATCCTCTGAGTCTCTGCCTTCCGAAAAGAACCTCCATATAGTCACTCGTTTCAGAATTAATAAAGCATTGCTACTGACTCATAACCTATCACTGATGTAACTTAAAATCCTTAGTTCCTTACTCTGTCCTGGGCTGCTAACTCCTTAGAAGCAATAGAGTGAGAATACAGTGAAGCAAACCAAAGGGAGAGAAGAGAAGAGAAACAGAGGTAGAAGAAGACATACACACACCAATATCAGCTTATCTTCATCCCTCTAGCAACAATGGACCCCAATCCCCAAATCTCAGAGAACCACCCAGAATCACCAGAAGAGCAACAACAGCAACTCATCTCTTCTTGTTCTTCATCTGTACCATTCGGTACAGCTTCACTCACACTCTCCCTCTCCTCAATCCTCCCCACCGACCACTTCTTCAACCAACCCAAAACCACCGCCCTCTTCACTTCCTCCTGCTCCGCCAAAATCCCAACCCAAGCCTCCTCCCTCTCCGTCACCGTCGTCCCCACCCCCTCAAAGCTCTCCTTCAACTCCACCATCTCCGCCAACCTCTTCCAATCCCCTCTCACCCTCAACCCCCGCCGCCCCCTCGACCCCAACAACGGCGCTGCCCTCCGCCGCGCCTCCATCGTCTGGTTCCGCAACGATCTCCATCGTCTGGATCGATTGGGATCGAGGATGAGAGAGAGCGAGTTTTAGGGTTTGGGGGATGATAGAGGAGGAGAAGGAGAAATGTAGTAGAGGGATTGGGGGATCGGAAATGGGGTTTTATAATTCGGAGGGGAGGCGGGGGGCGGGGGCCGGCGGGACAGTGCGAGGTGTCTGGGGATTTTTTTTTTTGGCGAATTGAGACAGGCAAGGCGTGTTTTTGAGAGAGAGTGAGCTGAGGAGAGAACTGAGAAGAGAGAACGAGCTCAATGAAAGTGAGTCCCTTTTGGTCTAAGTGTAGAAAGTAAGAATGGAGTTAAATAAAAAGCACACTATTCTAACAATGAGACCATGTATTATTTTTATTTTGTTGTCTCATAGCAATATTGTAACTTGATAGAAAATAATAGTTTTTCTAAAAGAGAGGGAAAATGCTCAAAATGGGAGGGACATTTCCCTTTAAAACTAAAATGTGCCAAAATCTTCATAAAAAAAAAATTAAAAAAAAAGTAAAAAAAGGGAGGGAAAATTTCCTCTACAACTTCAACCCTAAACCCTAAACTCTAAACTTTAAACACATATACCAAAAACCCTAAACTCTAAATTTACACAACGCATTTAAATATTACTCTTGTATGATTACAGTCACACTGCATCTAAATATTACTGTTGTATGAATACGGTCAATTAAATAGACATAATTAGAGTTGCTCATGCGATCGAGGCTAAAAAATTATCAAAAGTGAGTGAGTTTCGTACCATATCCATATTTCACTATCATGATCACATCGTATGATCTGTTTTCTATATTTTTCATTTCCTTCATATAGTTAGTTTAGAATGATACACACTTATGTATAACCTAACAAACAAGTTATATGACATTAGTAGACATGATCATGATTCAAATAATCAACTTGACTAAACTCGATAAAACAAACATTCGACCGTTGGATGTGATCACCGTATTGAAATAAGGTCATGGTACGAAATTCTCAAATTTTGGATAACGTTTGGGTCTTAATCGTATGGATTAATCATAAATCGACGATATTTATCTAAAAGAACCATATTCTCGTACCTTATTTTTTCAATCCGTCAACTCTCACACTCTCACAAAGATGGGGTGTATGAGATCATGTAAAAAAATTGGGTCCCTTATCTCTCAATGAGTTAACTCTCCATAGGAAAGCATAAGCATAAATACGTTTTTGCTTTATATTCATACAACGGTATTAGGAAAAATCTGTTGGGTGATTAAACTATAAACTCTAAATTCTAAACTTTAAACCCTAAACTCTAAACCCTAATACAAAAAACCCTAAACTCTAAACTCTACATTTACACAACGCATTTAAATATTAGTCTTGTATGATAACAATCACACAATGCATCTAAATACTACTGTTGTATGAATACGGTCAATTAAATAGGTATAATTAGAGTTGACCCATGCGATCGAGGCTAAAAAGTTATCAAAAATGAGTGAGTTTCGTACCATATCCATATTTCACTATCGTGATCACATCGTATGGCCTGTTTTCTATATTTTTCATTTGCTTCATATAGTTAGTTTACAAAGATACACACTTATGTATAACCTAACAAACAAGTTATATGATATTAGTAGGCATAACCATGATTCAAACGAGCAACTTGACTAAACTCGATAAAATAAACATTCGACTGTTGGATGTGATCACCGTATTGAAATAAGGTCATGGTACAAAATTCTCGAATTTTTGATAACGTTTGGGTCTTGATCAGATGGATCAATCATAAATCGACGATAATTATTTAAAAGAAAAACGTTTTTAACTACATTCTCGTACCTTATTTTTTCAATCCGTCAACTCTCACACTCTCACAAAGATTGGGTGTATGAGATCATGCAAAAAAAATTGGGTCATTTATCCCTCAATGAGTTAGCTCTCCATAAGGAAGCATAAGCATAGATACGTTTTTGCTTTATATTCATACAACGGTATTAAGAAAAATCTGCTGGGTGATTAAACACTGAGGCTATCTTACACAAAACTTGTTGATTTTTGGGAATGTGAGTGCCAAATTGAGGAAATGCTTTGATCATCCTAAAACGTGAGAGTTGTATTCCCACAACAGTGAAATAAAAATTGTTGTGTGTCTGTAATTTTAGACATCAGTTTTTTCGTAGGTATGTTGCTGGATTAAAAACCTACATGCTGTCTTCCCAAAAGGTTTATGGTTGCGGACAATGTGATCACCAAATCGAGGAAACGATCGGCAGAACCCTACATGAAAGATTTATAACACAACAGATAATGAAAAATTGTTGTGTGAATCTCTGAAGACCTACGCTCACACAACGTATTTTGTATTTTCTGTTGTATGATTACAACCCATATTTCAGTAATCTTATGAGGGGAGGTTGCCGTTTTTTTTGTATGATATGCACAACATATATGGTTGAAACCGTTGTGCAGTTTTTTTGTAAAATCAACTTTCAAATGTTTTATGGGATCACACAACGAACTGCTCTTAAAAACTGTTATGTGATTCACTTTCTCTTGTCAAGCAACATTACGCCGTAAAACCGTTGACTGTGTAGTATTATCTGATGCATTTATTGGTGTAGTGTATAGTGCGTGACAGATAGTTTTTAGTGACAAAATCTGAATTCTGTCTCCCAAAAATAAAGGGGACAACATATATTTTTTGTCTCCTATACACCTATATTTTGTCACAAAAGAAATTTAACGATTGCCAAAAAAACTAAATTCGGTGAGAATGTTAAAAAAAAAAGGCGGCATTATTATATATTAGTGACAAACTGTTAGGAATGAGTGACAAAATAGATTTGTCACGAATACTTTGAATAAAATTATTTGAAATAGTTAAATGTACTGAATAACTCAAAAGACTGCAAACATAAGTCACAGTACTACACAAGCAACAATAGCCTATTTAAAGCATAAAATTGAAATTGGAATGAAAAAACTAAAGTTCCAACCACTAGTCTGCACCCTTATCTTCATCCATTTCTCCGTCCCCATACATATTCACACCATCATCCTCATTATAATCATCATCATCAGTAGAATCATGAATTGTATAGCCTTCTACAATAGCAAGTTGCGCTTCAATGTGCTTGATATGCCTCATAAGCTTTTTCACTGTGGCTATCAGCTTAACCACATTTTGTTCTGTCATATAGGCACTAGATTGACCTCTCTCAGAAGAAGAGGCGCGCTCTTTTCGTGGACCATAACCCAGACCTTTAATGCCTCTGCCCTTTGCAACTCCAATGCCCTTCTTCAAGATCTCTAGCTGCATTGAAATTAGAACTTCTATCTCGTCAATTGAGGCTGCCCCAAGAGCATCAGCTAACTCCTCCTTTGTTTTATTCAATTCTGCTAACATTTGTCTCTACATAATTGATGAATGAAGAAGTCATTGACTAAAAAGTGAAAAGAATAAACACGACAACTAAAAATATTTATACCAAAAACTAACCCCTTTTTCTTCAACTACTTCATTGATCCATTGACCATTATGGTGTTGATGCATTGTGCTCCAATTCTCAACAAAAGTCACCTTTTTACCTTTCTGCTTGTGCTCAAAATAAACATTCATATCAATCACAGATTTATGCCACTAGAAACTACAACCACGAGTAGATTTACCAATACATACTTAACAACAAATTGCAAGAAGGGAACATAATATATAAAGACTATATATAATTAATCACCTTTGTTGCAGCTTCCATATGTTTTTGATATGGTCTTGAACCTCCATAGTGATTAAATTCTTTTTTATTTCGATTCACAACATTAGCTTGACTTTGTTTCTGCGGTAACAAGAGTGTGAAATATACAATTAACACAATAAGAACTATGAACAATATGAAGGAATATGAATATACATACCACATAGTCTTCATCTGTGAACAACTCATCACATATGATATTTGGTTATATTGTACAACACATGATTGTCACAGAAACATAAACTGTTGTACATCAAAAACCTGAAGCATTATCATAAACAGAATACCAGCTTGCCATTACTAATCAAACATCACATATAGCCACCATATAATTCAAGTAGCATGTGTAGACAATTGTATCAAACATTGCATACAAAAACAAACTGAAAGCTTTTCAGCAACTACTATTCCTAGTTAGCTAGTTACATTTAAGCTAATAATTAAAGTTCCAAAAACAAGCTGAAAGTAATGATAGGAGCATAAAATGCGACGTTCTTAATATGTTTTTACCCCCATTTATCCAATGCTTAACCCTTATTGTTGTAAGATAGAGTCATGTGATTGAGTTTTGAGTTTTGGTTGAGTTTAATGTGAGAATGTGCTTAAATAGAAGAATTTGGACAGAAATTATCAAAAGCCTATTCGAAAAGTCTCTGAGATGTTTTATGAATATGTAAAACATAAACTTTGCTTTTGATAGATTTTTCTTCTCTCATATGCAGTTGTGTATAAAGGATTGAGCATGGCAAGGATTCACTAAAATCGGAGCAAAATAAGATGTAAAGAATCACAAGTTCAAATCGGATGCAAATCCAGAAACTTCAGTAGATTTCAGGGCACATCACTCAACTTCCCGAATTTATTCCCGCCGATTGACATGGAATTTGAAAGCTAAATTTATATGGATGAAAGCTCTGTGTGTCTAGTTTTATATGCAACTGGAATCGCAGAAAATGCTTTCTTGAGCAAAACGTTATGTCATTTTGAATGAACGGAAGTCAGTACTGTC
The DNA here is from genome assembly GCA_963682095.1 of Potentilla sterilis. NCBI lineage: Eukaryota > Viridiplantae > Streptophyta > Magnoliopsida > Rosales > Rosaceae > Potentilla > Potentilla sterilis. The sequence goes on from OY821764.1 coordinate 3,249,137, forward strand.
GAGAAAGAAAACCTTCTGTCCGATTTTTGAGTTTTTGGTTTTTCTTCACCAAGTCCGTGTCCAAGATCATTATTGAAGAGCTACTGAACATAATGGAGTATTAGGAAGTCATCTTAGCAAGAAGAAAATTGGAGAATTAAAGAAAATATGCTTCCCTACTATGAACAGGAGAAGAAGACGCAAATGAAGCTTTCCCGGCCCAACTAGGGAAAGCCACTGGTGTTCTTGGTTAATTGTCCAACTTTGAATGAAGCTAGTCCAGCATGAAGTCCATGAAGTATTCGGCTGAACCAAAGAAGAAAAGAAAATTGAATTCGGAATGGAAAAGAAGAGAAAGCAATCCGAGTTCTAAATGGATTTGGCTTACGAATGTGGACTGAATTCCATCCTTTGTGCAAGATTTTTGGCTGAATTAATTCATGGAAAATCTAAAGAGATATTTCTCAATTATTCAGTTATTATCTTGGGAATTTTTGACAGAAAATAGAGGAAGAAAATCGCAACAAATCATGATCAAATTCGACAGAATTCCTGTGCACGTTATTCAACTTCCACGGACTCTCCCGGATAGCTCACTTCGAACTAGATGACGTGCCATATATGGATGGAAAGCTACGGGAGTCTAATTTCCAACCAACTGGAATCACCTCAATATCTATTTTCTAGAGAAAGATATTCCATAATCTTCACTTGAAGGTCAAATCTGCCAGCAGGATAAGTTTGAGAAAAACTAGGTTTTGTGAACCCTCGTTGCAGCCAACCTTTTGCCTCTATATATTGGACGATTTTTACACAGAAAATCATCTCTCTTCTCACGCTCAAGCAAGGCCGAAACTCTACCAAAATAATTCCACAAAAATCCTATACAGAAACTAGAGCAGTCGTACTATACCTCTTTTGCTGAATCCATCTTTGTTGAAGTCTTGCAAGGTTCTTCAAAAGTGTGATTACTCCTTTATGGCTTTTTATTTTTTGTATAAATTCAATACTTTGTCTATGAAGATTGAATGGATGGATGTATATTGTTTTGGTTTTATTAATTTAACATTGGATTTCCGAAATTCTGTTATGTGTTTTGGTTTTCTTTTTGTTTGGTTCGTGAACAGTAACATGTATGATTTTAGTTTGTGATTTAGGGCAGTAGGTTCACATGTGTTATTGTATGGATTTGATTAATTTTCATGAGTTCGTGCATCACAAATTGTGTGCTTGAGGGTTGACTTTGTGGCTTCTCCTTAGGTGCCGATTTTACTTACCAAAATAGTTTAGATTGCATCATACGCGAAGTTGTTGTGGTCTAGGTTATTTAATTAGGGCTGTTATAACCTTGAAAATTTGCATGTTCAAATATGATGAGTGACGCCATTACATGTTTGCATGTCTCCAATTCGGCTTATTGTGCTTATGTTCTTCTTGTGTTTAACTTCTACGCGAAGTGTCCTTAAACCAATTAGTACCATATTTAGGATTATACGCGAAGTTAATTCTAAATACTTGTGAAGTCTTAACGATTAGATGAACCGCGAAGGGCTCTAATTAGAATTGGAATTGAATTTGTTTAAGTGCTATGTGAAATACTTGCTGCCGTGAGTTGTGAATTCTTGTATTGCATGTTATTGAGCAATTTCGTGCTAAGCTATGTGTGTGAAGATGATGAGCAATTGTATATAATAATTTAGATTTAATTTCGTAAAATTCAGTAGATATTAGATTCAAATATCAAATCCCCAATATGATTTTGTAATGCTTTATGTGATTGAAAGCCCTAGATTTCCCCGGATAGAACGATCCCTACTTGTTCTAACTACAATTGACACAAATAGGGTAATATGTGTATGAAGTTGTTTTGCAGGTACAATGTGCTTGGATAATGATAGGAGCACAATGTGCGACGATATTATATGCTTATGCCCTCATTTATGCTTTGTTTAACCCTTATTTGTCTAAGATTGAGTCATAATTTAGTTTAGTGTTAATTTGGTAGAGTTTTGGTAAAATGTGCTTAATTGTCCGAAAAATGACTAAGTATAAGAAATCTGGAAAATAGTGAAAAATATGTCTTTTTCGTGATTTTGAGATGAGTAAAAATATGATCTATCCTTGTCCGAATTCAATGAAATTTGGTGTGCTTAATATTCATATACTGAGGAATGTTGTGTTAAAATTTCAGATCAATCGGAGTTCGGGAAGTCACTCAAAAGATGGCTGCAAAACAGCAGTTCGAGCAAACCAATCCAGGGGCTTCCAGGATTTTCCTGGGACTGTGTCCCAACTTCGAAAAATCATTCCCGACGACTCACAAGGAATTTGATGAAACTGTTTTATATGGAGGTTGCTCTGTGTGTCGAGTTTATCTGAGACTTGGAATCGTATCAATCGGAGCTCCGAGGAGGGAGATATGCCGGAGTTACTACAACAAGGTCGTTTCTGCCGATTTCAAGAAGCTACTGCCTCCTTTTCACAATTACTGTTTTCAATGGACCATATGGTGTATAAATGCATATGTGAAGATGGTCCAAGCTTAAGAAAGGAAGGAGGATGACACCAAAACAAGGCATTGAAGAAGAATATGAAGAAAGAAGTTCTCCTAGTCAAACTAGGAGAAGCTGCCGGAAGAGGCAGATTTGTGCCAAAATGAAGAGCTGCCGGCAATGAGGACATTTTCAGTGGATCAAGACCTATCAAATGAAGTCCAAAGATTATACAAGAAGTCCATGAAGATGTGAAGCCCAAGCCTTGAAGAAAAATTCAGAAAAAGAAAACCTAATTAGACAATGAAAGGAAGGTTTCAAATCCTTAACCAACTTGGTTTTCTGATTTCCTTAAGCAACAAGGGCAGCCGGCAATACCTAGCTTTTCCTCTATAAATAGCCAGCTTTTACACAGAAAAACTTGTTACATTCCAAAGCAAAAATCTAGCCAAAGCTCTACCTAAATTTTCCCAAGAGTCCTACACAAAAACCCTAGCCTAAACCACCTCCACCACACCCAAAGTTTCTGCCGAAACCTTGGTACCTTGCTGCCGACACCACCAACTGCCGAGCAGCAATTCCATCCGACACCATAAGCCACCGGATCCATACAAGACGAAGTCTCCAAGGTTTCTAATGTGTGATCCACTCCCTTCTCTTGGCTTTGTAATTTTTATCGTAGTTATGTTAAACTTTGTCTATGAAGTTAGCATGTATTCTTGGTTTCAATTTTTATGTCTATGTATGAATTGGATGGAGATTTGGTTTTATGATTTGTATGATCAATTCGTTTTCTTTATCTTTAGTTGGTGTTTGGGTGTAAGAATATGAGTTGCATGCTAATTTGTAAGGGAAATATGTAACAAGATAGTAATAGGATAATCGCCAAAAGCATGTTAATTTAGTTGTAGTTTCGTACTTGGTTAGTTCTTTGAATTCGTGTGCTTCAAAGGTCAGCGTTTTACACAAGAGCTATGTGTGAGACATTGATCTCATCAACCGAAAATAATATGGATGGGGTAAACAATGATTTGCTTTATTTGTGTTGCTTTCACGAGGGCTAGGGTAGTTTAAAGAACTTGCATGTTTAATATGAAGAGTGACGCCTTATGTGTTAACTTGTTTCCAATTAAAAAGACTTTGTGCGTATTTGCTAGCTAGTTCATGTTTCGACGCTGCATGTCATGTAAACCAGTTAGTAACTAGATTAGGATTATATGCTGAGTTAATTCTAAGTACATGAGAAGTCTAGTAACAATTAGATGACCGCTGCGGCTCTAATTAGAATTGGAACTAAGTCGAGTCTACATCAGCTTAATGTGATTGCCGTGAGTCCTGTTTATTATTTGGTTATGTGTTTTGATTGCTTTCGTGTTAGTGCTTTGTGGAAGAATGTCGACCAAACTTGTAAATAATAGACTTAGGATTTATTTTTCAGCAATTTATTTTCGTGCCTAGCATTAGTGGCAGCCTTGCTGCCGATCCATATCAATTCCCCCATTGTGACGTTTTGTATATATGTTTTTGTCTAACAATCTCATATTTCAGGTACCCTTAATCCCCGGCTTAGAACGATCCCTACTTGCTTATACTACTAACGATATTTTGTAGGGTTTATTATTGTGTGCGAGCTTAGGCTCCCACCAGATAATAGCTCCATCAAGCAATTTAAGCTAAGACCTTCCTTGTCCTCCTGAAATGACATGAGTACACTACCAGAAAAAAGCCCTTTGCCGACGACAAAAAAAAAACGGCCGACGACATACTATTTTTGTCGGCTATTCCCAAGAATGGCCGACGATTTTTTCTTTCGTTCCTAAAAAATATTTTTCGTCGGCTATACCCCTAGAATGACCGACGAGTTAAAATTTTCGTCGCCTGTTCTCTTAAAGTATAGCCGACGAAAACTTTTGAAAGTTTAGCCGACGAAATTGGAATTTTCGTCGGCTATAAGTCTTTATATTTTCAGATTTGGACAGCAGCTGCTCATTTAAAAAAAAACTAAAAAAAACGGGAGAAAGAGTGAAAAATCTGTGGGTGTTGTTGAAATCCGTCCTCTCTTACATTGTGGAGCTATATATAGGTACGTATATGTGTATATATGTTGATTTTGAGTTTTAGTTGAGTTGATTTTGAGTTTTAGTGATTTTGATATAGTAAGTGATTTTTTGTTTTGTTGTTGTTTTAGTGTTAGAATGTATGTATATATGTTGATTTTGAGTTGTAGTTGAGTTGATTTTAAGTTAGAGTTTAATTATGTGTTTTAATTTGATGTTAGTTTAATTAGTGTTAAAATATATATATATATATATATATATATAAATATGTTAATTAATGGTTGTTGATAGTGTAATGAATTTAAATAATGGTTGTTAATTAATGGTATATATATATGAGTTGATGCTGATAATAATATATATTGTAATATATATGTGTTAATTAATTTCTTATTAATTAAAGTTATACATATATATTATTATCAGGCTATATATGGATCGAGATAAGAGTTGGATTTCGCTTCCAAGGCATGACCGACGATACACTACAGGAGTTGTGGATTTTTTGCAGTTCGTCGAGGAAAATGCAAACGGGAAGGAATACCATTATTGCCAGTGCAAGAAATGTAAGTGTCGCAGTGATATGTGTCGATTTCCGATTAGGACAGTATGGGAGCACCTAAAGAGTAATGGGTTTTGACCGAAGTACAAACGTTGGATATATCACGGTGAGCCATCATTAGATGGATCGCATGATCATGGGCAATTTTTTGAGGCGGGCAGTAGTAGTACATCCAACGATCCAACAATGGCATTCGTCAACGACGTGTTACCTTTTGAAAGCGGTGTACGTGGGGAACAATATATGCATGACCCGGTGCAGCCGTTCCCACAAGTTGTCAACACTGCTGCCTTTGACAAGTACAACAAACTTATTGCATTGCAACAGACCCCTGTGTCTTCAAGTTCTGAGAAGACAGTTCTTCAAAGTGTGATGGAGGTAATGAGAATTAAAGTCGAGACAAAATCGAGCATCAGGCAAGTGGATGAATATCTACAGTACACTTCTTCGTTGTTGGAGGAGGGTCATCGTAATCCTACCAATTACCGTAAGGTCCGAAGTATCCTCAAAGATCTAGGGCTTTCCTATATTAAGATCCATGCATGTGCATTTGACTGCGTTCTCTTATGGGGTAAAGATGCAGAAGGGAATGACCTTGCTAGCCTTGACGCATGTCCGATATGTCAGTCTGACCGATATAAGTTGACAGTAGCAGACAATAGGATACCTGTGAAAGTGCTTCGGTATTTTCCGTTGAGAGATAGGCTTGAGCGGTTGTACATGTCAGAAACCACCGCAAAAGCTATGCGATGGCACGGTGAGGGGGACGCGGGAGACGCAGATATCATGACACACATCTCTGACGGAGCGGCTTGGAAGCATATAAACAATGAGTTTCCTCATTTTGCGTCAGATGTCAGAAACGTCAGGCTCGGATTCTCAACCGACGAGTTCAACCCTTTCGGCACCATGAGTCTTTCATACAGTATATGGCCGGTGGTTTTGGTACCTTACAACCTTCCTCCGTGGATGTGCATGAAGAAGGAATATAATATGTTGACGTTGTTGATTCCGGGGCCTGGTTACCTAGGGAAATGTCTCGATGTGTATATGAGACCATTGATTGAAGAGCTTAAGGTATTGTGGGACGTTGGTCATCCCACTTTTGACAAGTACAAGAAGGAGACGTTCCAGATGCATGCCATGGTTATTGGTACCATTAGTGATTTTCCTACTTATGGGATGTTGTCGGGCAGTGTTGTTAGGGGATACAAGGCTTGTCCAGAGTGCCTCAGCGATTATGGGAGCACCCCTCATTGCAACAAGATATGCAGAATGGGTTACGAGTCCGCCGCATTTGATGGATCACCACTGGCGTTACGAGTCCGCCGCATTTGATGGAACCGAAGAACACGGTGGTCCCCCCAGAAGATGGACGGGAAGAGAAATTTTAGCAGTGCTTAATGAGTACGATTTTGGGCCCCTCAGCAATCATCCCGATATTATAGCGGAAATACCTGAAAGACCT